>JARFOC010001341.1:0-11788 GCA_031763485.1 Osmoderma eremita
GGATGGCAACTTAGTTGCCGAAATACGTATCCAGGAGTTCTTCACTCATCGAGGTGGCAAGGGTATTTTTTATTTTTTACCAGACACCTTTTATGAAAAAGACGGCATATTCTTCCTTTTTGGCCTCTAGGGTTCTGTATGCATATAGGGATATTTACCAAACTTATGACTTCATACATAGATGTATATGTCATCTACGTGTATTTAAAAACAAAATATTTTAAAAATTCTCTTTCGCACATATTTTGAAGATAAAGAATATGACGAATTTCCACTGATTTACAATGATAACAACTCTATGAGAAATATTATTCGAAAGCTTTACGAAAATACGTAGGTATAAATACTATGTAATGTACACACTCACATTTTAACGATTACCTACTTGCTAAGCGGCTCTACGTAATACAATTCGCGTCAATGAGGTGACTTCGAGGGGCGGGGACTTTCATCGTACGATAATTCGAAAAAAGCTGGCGTTAGTTCAAAATTTTGGAGGCACGTGCATAGACGCTTTCGTTGGAAATATTTTTCACTTATTAGTGTGTTTATTCATTCCTATTTGTTTACTGTTTCGGCGACAAACTACGGAAGCGGCTTTATAAATCGAATGATTTCGCTCACATCTTCTATTAAGTGACAAGATTTTCAGCTGCGAATATCACATGCGATAATTGAATATAAATAAATACAATACAATATTATCATCTTTACTGAGGCATTGCTAATTAGATCAGTTTAATTAATCCCCACAGTGTAGTGTATCAAAACTATTTATAGCAGTTGTGTTTCCGACTGAGTTGCAATAATGTCGTTCAGCAAAAATATTATCCATTATCGAAGATGTGTAAGATCAACAATAAGGTAAGTTAATTACATGATAATGCTCTAAACTGTTTAATAAGTGATTATACCCTCAAACATTTTTATATGCAACTTTATTTCCGGGTTGTTAAGTAATAAAGTTAAAAATAAACGTGTGGCATAATTATATCACCATAATTTAATTTTCAGTTATATTTTGCTGACATCTCTCAGTAAATCTACAACATATTAATCTTTAACATATTAATGGGTATAAGATCGATTAAATTATGGGTAATACCCTTGTATATATACAAGGGTAATACCCTTGTAATACTGCCGAATCGCGCTCACATTTGCAGCTGTTCGCGGGCATTTAATTCCCAACAGTGTTGCCAGAGTTCGTTTTTGTAATTACTTTGGAGGCATTAACTTGCATTTAAAAATCCCCCTGGCTTTTCTTATAAATGTATTGTTAGAAGTTAGTAAACAGAACTTTATATTTCTATATCAGCACTGATATTGTTGTAAGTGCCTTCTAACCATATGCGTAATGAAATATACAATAATATAGTGATGATGTATTAGATTATTAAATATTTATTTTTTACATGAATATTGAGTGATTAGTAAGACTACACAAACTACACAAGTACATATTACAGAGTAGTATTTAATTCAAGATAGTCAAACAAAAAAACAAAAAGTTTATTCAAAATTAGAAACAATTTTAGTAGTTATTTCGCTTAGGGCGCTAATTATTTAAGAACCGAACCAGCAATAAAATACATCTGACAACGTTGCTATTCTTGGGCAGCTCCTGTACAACATGCGCTAGAATAAATTTGAAATTGGAGCACGATTCAGCATGATTAACAAATTATGTTCTTAAAATTTTCAGTGCATTTATTACTTTTTTTTTAAATTCAACTCCGAAAATACTGACACCTATTGAGAATCATGAATAAACATTTTTTGGGGTTTCCTACACTATAGTTTTGATTTTGAGTTTTCATTGGCCTACACATAAATGACAATCAGCTGATGTATTTATACCACAAATTTGCTGTTATTTTCATGTTTACATAATATAAACGATTTAATACTATGGACAATCGATTTATTATCACACAACTACATTAAGTAAGAGATTATACACGTACCTTAACAAAATAGGAATTTATTATATTATTGTTTTTAATATCTTTTACATGATTTTGATTGATGGTTTTAGACCTTATTCAGGAAGTTCAAATACGGTAGAACCAACTAAAATGAACGCAAGAGCCATGCCCGCAGCTCAGTGGAAGGTTTTGTCTCAGGTTAAGGATTTCCTATCAAAATTGTCAAATGATTCGACTTTTCAAGATACGGTGAACAAGGAATTCGCTCGAATACTACAGAAAATACAACCTTCGGTATATGGAAATGAGATTGTCCATGGTATGAAGCAGACTGTGAGTGTGGAACCAAAACAGAAAGAAGTGACAACTGTTGACGTAAACAATATTAATGTACAAAAACAAGAGAGTGCCATGAGCTTCCCAAATATACTCAACGGACTTGGCATATCGTTCACAACTAAAGAGGCACCTAAAGAAATTGTGCCAAAATGGAAAGCAGATAATTTAGTTATATCACAGGTATGTTATATGATTAATAATTATCTTTTTATTGCTGAATTTTACATTTTAGAATGGTATATCATCAAGAACAAAGCATGTCATATTTTCTATTGCAAAAGCGGAAACAATTGAGTCAAAGTTAAAGAGGATAGAAGATTTGTCAAATTACATTAAACAATATCCCGAGGCGAAAAATAATGCTGTAAAGGTATTTGATTTTTTTTCGTTATTACTCTTATCATTATTTTATTGGAAATGGTATACTATTTGGCTTTTCATGTTTATAGGATGGGGCAATCTGTTTGTTATTAAGAGTACGTCGCAAATTTGAAGACACTCAAGTACAAGCTGCTATATCAGAAGCTCTAACGATATTGGGTTACACAAATCCATTACCAGCTCGAGGAATCCGAATATTATCTATTGATGGTGGAGGTGTTCGGGGCATTTTAGTTATTGAAATGTTGAAGAAATTAGAAGAATTAACAGGGAAACGTGTCCATGAGATGTTTGATTTTATATGTGGTGTCAGCACTGGTGCCATACTAGCATGCTCTTTGGGCATTTTGCAAAAGGATCTAGATCAGATACAGAAGAATTACAAAAAGTTAAGCACACAAGTTTTTACACAGTCAACAATTAAAGGTACAAGCAGTTTAGTTTGGACGCACTCATATTATGATACTGCTTTATGGGAGAAGCTATTAAAAGCAGAATTGGGCGAAGCGACATTAATTAGTACGTCAAGAAAACCGAATACTCCAAAGGTATTTTAATTCTTCTTTATAATGAAATAACATTTCTATAGTATATTTTTATATTACAGGTTGCAGCTGTATCAGCAGTTGTTAATCACGAAAGAGTTTCAGCATATATATTTAGGAACTACTCTCTACCATGGAGAGTGCAATCTCAATACATGGGAAGTAATAACCATCAAGTTTGGCAAGCTGCCAGAGCATCGGCTGCTGCACCTACTTATTTCGAAGAATATAAACTGGGTAACTTGTTACATCAAGACGGTGGCATATTAGTGAATAATCCTACGGCAGTTGCTATACACGAAGCAAAATTATTATGGCCTAATAGCCCTATACAATGCATTGTTTCCTTTGGCACAGGAAGAACTGTACCTGCACATCTTACTTATAATAATACAGATGTTGAAGCTGTCAATGTTTCATCATGGAAAAATAAATTTATGAAAATATTGGATAGTGCGACGGATACCGAAGGTAATTTTGTGGCAAAAATACATTTAGTCTACCTACACTGATGTATGTTACAGCTGTTAACACGATGCTGAATGATCTGCTGCCGAATGATGTATATTACAGGTTTAATCCATATTTAACTGAGATGCTAAGTATGGTGGAGATTGACCCTGCGAAATTAGAACAATTAGAAAAAGATGCAATTATGTACCTAAGAAGGAATGAAGGTAAATTTCAGAGGGCAGCAAAAACTTTGTTGGAGAGGAGAACACCAACGCAGAAGGTAATGGATTGGTTCAATTTACAGAAGGAATTGTTGGGAGCGGCCGAAAAATAAATACTCAATTTTTAATATTTGGATTTATAATTTTGTATTTCTTTTCTAAGAACAAACTGATTATTAATTTCTTAGTATTATAATAATGTAACTTGTTTTTGTATATAATACCATATACAATTTTATATATACATACATATTTTTCACTTACTCTTGATACATACAGATCATACTAATATATAAAAAAAGTAAGAAAAACATTGTTCGGGGGATATTTCCAGTTACACATGATTAGGGCTGTACCCATATATACAAATTTTATCACTTTGTTGGTATATACACGTAAATCTCATCACATACACTAATTTTATAAAGTACTCGATTGATATGTAGACACAACTTTATTTTTATTTTTTGTAATTAGAGTGAAACACTTAAAACATAGGGAAATGTATAAAATAAATATAAATGTATAACTGTGATTAGGACCAAGTATTTGTATTTTAAGGACAATTTGTTATGTATACTTTTATTTATAGTTTTATACTCGCTATTCACTGAGAATACATTTTGCTGTGATTATGTTCTAGAAATACAAATATAATTTAAATTATTGTTAGTATTGTTATTATTGAAAACCAAGAGAAGTTTGAAAAATAAAATCTTGGAAAATCAAACAATTTTAGAATAATTAATATCTTAAAAGTTAATGAATTAAGCATATAACGTATTACGTGGTATGGTATCGGATCTTCGCTTAATCCTCTATCCTCCTACATGATTTATAATGTCGAAAATCAAGTAACAGTCCATACATTTACACAGTGGCGTAGTTTATTTCTGGAGCTATTAATTAGGAATACAGAATAATTCCGAAACATACCGTTTGACCTTTTTGAACAACAAGAATAAACAATTAGTTCTTTCCCAGTAACAACCGCGAAAATTGAAGTAAAATTCAATCAAAAATACATACATCGCAAAACTCGCATTATGATAAACTATTTAGTAATTATACTCAGTGTTAGCGTTTAAATTACCCCCTCTTTTAAGACAACATATAAGATTAAAATATATATCTAGAAGTGAGTATTATAAAAGAAAGGAAAATGTAATGTCGTTAAAATATAAGTAATAAAAAGTAAATGTGTGTTTAGAAAAAGAACGTATTGTTTGTTCTGTTACTAATGTTAAAAGTCTCCAATAAATACATAAAACAAACTAAGCGAAAATACTCTGGCTAACACTCAAGATATGTATACGTAGTAACTGGAAGAGCGTCAAAATAGGGTGGGTAAACCCATATATTACAAGTATATGTTTAACCCAAGCTAGCTCACCGAGGCCTCGATACATTGAAGTGACGTCATGTTGTCCCGATCGAGGCCTCGGGAAGATCATGATCGAAGCTGAAAATAATCTTTTTGGTTTCCCTGGATACGGATGATAATTTATCATCCGTACCCAACCGAAGTCGAAAAGAATATATTATTCCAAGAGGCAAACATATCCATAGTTCAAGTTTCCACGTGGTTCAATAGCGCACAGCGACGATTTTTTGCTGAAATAGACAGACGCTATCAACGAAGCAGCAGAAGAGAGAGGATCGCATTCGTTATTGTTGTTGTTATGGACATTTTGCATGTTTATAACAAGTAAATGTTTTAATAGATTGCTATTGATTATTAATTCAATTTGTATAGAGGAACAAAGGACCCTGGGTTATAAAGCAGAAATACATTTGTAGATACAATAATGGGCACTACCATGAGAGCAAGAATGATTATCACGATCCTACACCACTTTTCACAGTATATCAATACTTTCATCTATTTTTATATCCGAAGTTCGAAACTTAGTTATTGCTAGTGGATTTCACCAAATAGTGTGTTATTGTCATTTACTGTTCATAGTCGTACGTTAGAAGTGTTTTGTGTCAATTAATATTATACTTTTTGTTGGAGATTAAAACCAGTATTATGCAACACACGGCCTCCTACATAAATAATACACTTTTGCAGTCTACCCGGCCCTGCACGTCAACAATTTTCGTGAAATGATATACAATAGTCTAGTGGTTCCAGCTTTCCATATAAAACCATTGAACGGAATTTAAACACAACTAGCGTGTGCCACTTGCCACATGTAAAAAGCACCGTAAAATGGTACTCCCTATGAAACCAAAGTAATGTCCTGAACTAAAGATACGCAAGGCCGATTAGACGGAAAGTCTAATTATATATTTAGGAGGTCGTGATTCAATACAAGTTAATTGCACAAAATTTGTGAAAGATGCCGCTTACACTAGAACATAACCAATATATTTTGGAGGTATACTTTAGAAATGCTGAACATGGAGCTAAGAAACAAAGTACTCAGTCACCCAAGTAATCAGGGTTAAAGTAAAGAATACGTGTCACGTGATAAAAAAAACATGCTTTGCGAAGTAGACGCATTTATCAGAGATGATAGGGTGAAGGACATAAGGTTCCTACCCTAATGCAGATTCGAGTTCTTCATGTAAGTGGACTTAACATTCGGAAGAACACTGACGACGCTCGATAAGCAGAAACCCGAGTCAATCGGTAATGCCCAACGCGAAATCCCCCAAATAAGGACGCTCATTGATGGTGATGATATAATTGCTTATCGCTTGTTTGAATCCTAAGACACCAAACAATAAATATAAGCTAATGATACAGATTACAGTATCACATGATATGGTGTTAAGGAGATGGTTATATTATAAAAAAACAAGTGATGATCGTATTTAAATTGCATTTATTATGCCTACATAATACTTTCATACATTTCAAAAATTAGTAAAAAACTCAATTTTTGTACTTAAACAAGGCAAAAATAGGGAACAATTTGTAAAATAGATAAGAAACATTAGAAATTTCATTGTTTTTAAGTTCCTTTTTTTCTTTTTTTTTTGCTTTTTATCCCCATGATTATTACATAAACTACATGCCACACCTACATTGTTTAAAAAAATACTTTTGGTTTCGTACGAGTGAAA
The DNA here is from genome assembly GCA_031763485.1 of Osmoderma eremita. Taxonomy (NCBI): domain Eukaryota; kingdom Metazoa; phylum Arthropoda; class Insecta; order Coleoptera; family Scarabaeidae; genus Osmoderma; species Osmoderma eremita. The sequence goes on from JARFOC010001341.1 coordinate 6,943, forward strand.
TACTGATAGTGGAATGTGCTGCACGAGATTCGGTTTTTACATCTTAACTAAAGTCTAAATTAATAAATAATTTTCTACAAAACCCCATAACTTACCACTTATACTAATTTTAATAATTAAAATAAATAAAAATTATTAATACCAAATACAATTGACAATTGAATACAATCTTTCTTTGTCATCCAGCCAAAAGATACTTGTATAACGTAACGTAGATTACATTAAAATATCAAGTGTAAAACGAAAAGTATCTATGTACGGATTTTTTTTCTTATCTAAAACAGTTAATACGTCAAAGCTTAAAAAATATCATAAATAATATCGTGATGCACTGATTCTATACACATAGACGTACGAGAAGTGCGCGATGTCTCAGTTTTATTTGGCCAATGCGCTGTGGGGCTCGAAACATTATGCTCGATTTAAATAAATACATATAAATAATTTAAACGAATGACCAATTAAAAACGATGCACACGTACATGTATATAATTTATCAAATTGACTAGATTCTTAGGAGATTAACTCTGCGGATCCATTGTTTATTTTCCTGTTAGTTCGATGTCTTCTGCAATACTCTTGACCTCCTCTACATCATTTATGAGAAGAGTCTCTAAGCAGCCTCTGAAGTATTCGGACTTGAAGCAATTCGACCTATAACAAAAGCATTGGATGTCAGTACGAATGCGACAAAGATTCTTAATAAAAATTCCAGGAAGAAATCGCTGACGATTCCACCAAAAAAATTTCTCAAAATTCAAAATTACAAATTCTATTTCTGCATTGTCCTCCCTGTTCGATGTAAAAAATTGCAGCAAGTACAATAAAATAACTTGGGAGTGCAAAAATAAGGGTAAAAAAATATTAGGAAGTTCCAAAAAAGTAGAGAACCTCAAAAAAAATTGTAGAAAAAAGTATAAACGAAAAGAAAATTTTGTAAAGGCGAAATAAGCTTTAAAAATATAACAAAAATAAGAACAAAATCCAATTAAAAAAACGCATTCGACTTAATAATAAATAAATAAATCTAACTAAAATCACAGATTTTAATATTAATAGAGGACACCATTATTTACGTTCAATCGGTTGCATAAATTTAAGGGTATGTGTTAAGAAATCAACAATTTTTCCAATATAAATTAGAAATCTGTGAGTTTAATAAGGCAAAAAATAAAATAAAAAAAGCTACGTGCAAGTACCTAAACCATGGAGCGGAGCCCCGTGCAGTTCTCTTACTAACTGTCGAAAATCGTCTATTTGGTCTTCTAATTGTAGAGTATCCACACATCCTTTGAAGAATTGTGTGGTAAAACAGTTGTTCCTGAAATAATTATTAGAAAGAAAAATAAAATAAATAAAATAATGTGGATATTGTAGTTCAAAATGATATTATGATCTAATTAAAAAACTGTACATAATATTCTTGTATGTTGTGCCAAAATTTAAAATGAATTATTTCCAGAGGCTTAAACCCACCCCAACCAGTGGGTATGTCAAATGTTAAAATAGGTAGTGGTAGATGGTAATTAGGGCAAATTCTCACTAAAAATGTTTGCATACAAATGGAATGATAACATTGCTAGATTAGTGTATATCGTGTTTATACGGTGAGATATATGTATGAAACAAAAGTTTCATGATCGAAGTTTCATATGACGTTTTAAAATAAGTCACGAGCTAAACGACTGTTTTCACAGTGATTGTTGAAAAAGTTACATCGTGAAATCGCACGCGCGCAAATAGTATGGGGATTTTGACGCTAATTATTACCAATCTGTAATATTGGTTGCATACTCAAAAGAGGTCATGGTGGCTAGAGTACTGTCGGAAGCCTCTGTATGTATATTATATTTATATTGTATTAGTACATACACTGAAGGTAAAAATAGATTCAAGTTTATTTCCTTAAAAAGTTAAATGGTGATAATTTTTTAAACCGTTTTACCAGAATGACCTTGTCTAAAGTTATTTGTGTTTGATACCCCAATGTTTAAAAGTTTTTTTTCTAGTTTTTAAATAAGATATACTAATTTATAGGTTCAATTTTATCTAGATCGCTTCATTATTTATGTACAGAGAGCGTGGTGAACCGTGAAAGTGTTTAAATTGAGTAACGTTGCATATTATCAGTAATCGTGTATTAAGCTACGGAGGTTGGTAGCCTGTGGTTTTAAATATTTGGAACATATTTATGCCTATTTTTGATGTGAAATAGCACAAGACACACACTTATATTTCTTGTCCGTTTACTTTTGTTATTGCCTATATATACTTCTATGTAACATGGAATGCTCGCGGAATAGCACCTTTCCTTGAGAGTCGTTCTTATTTTAATCGCATAACGTTTTCATAGCGAATTCGACACGCACAGCAAAATAAAGCCATTCTCTTCGCGAGGTTATCTCGCGACAAGGCGAGTAGTGCTTCGCAGGATTGGCGATTTGTGTGAACATTTACGACTTGTAATCTCATGGAAATTTCTTCTGGAAAGGTTTGAATGAAACGGATGATTCATCGTGTGTTGGCAAATATACGTGCTGAGATAAAAATACTACCCATTCATAAATAAGGTACATGGCATTATATTTATGTAAATATGAATATGCCGGATTTACGTTGTTCAACTGGTGCCAGCCGGGATAAAAAGGTGAATATATGTGGATTATAGTGGAATGGGAAAAGGTGTTGGTCTGTGTTTATTTTGACTGGTCGAATGCTATTACAAATAAAATCAAATCATTCCGGAGGTCAACGACGAAAATTTACATATATAAACATTGAAGAGGCGCATGATTTACAGCAGGGCATACAGCATATGTAAATAGCGAATGTAATTAAAGTGAATGGAAGTGTTATATTATTTCATCATTTTAGTTGCTATGCATTTTTAAACACAAAAGAGAAAGGAAAATCACAAATGACTGAATTTAAAGCCAAGGTGAATTTAAATAGAAGTAAAATATTTCTCTCTCGATTTAAAAACGTTTTGGGGCAATTATCACATTTACATAAAAAATCATACGGAAACCTTTATTTTGTGACAATTCATATTGAATGAAAAAACGAACAATTACCTTTCCGTTTTATGGAAATTAAAGTGTAATTGGTATTTTTCTTCTCAAAAATATTGAGAATGAATGATAGAAAAATCAAAATTATTTATTTTTCATTTAAATAAATGTGGTGAAAGTTGTCTTTAGTTGAAAATCGGAGAAGCCACTTGGAATTATTTCTGCAGTGATATACATCATGTTTCAAAAACAATTATTACATACCTAGTTGTCTATGAACTTCGTATGTAAATATAGGATGTACCGCATATAGATGAATTAATAGCAGGGGCGGCTCGTCAGTATTTTTAATGGGTGTGAAGCAGTAGGCACAAACACATTATTATTATTAAATACTAAAAATGAATAAAAATTAAATTTAAATGATGTCTCAAAATTTTCATTTTCACCGACGAGCCGCCACTGATTGAAAGGTCACAAATGTTAAAATGACAGTACTAGAATGTGAATAAAAATGATTGATATGTCTGAAATTGCAGCTGTGATAAAAATTATATCAAAAATATATTCCACATACCAATACTTAATTCCTTTCTCTGTGAAAAACGGGTTCCATGTTAATTTTTATTTATAAATCTTTCTTCCATTATCGTGTCTTGTTTCTATATGTTGTATAAGAAAAAATACATTTCATATAAATGCCTTGTTAACTCATTTTGTGGAATTGATTCTGTTAAAATTGAATTTACTCATACTACTTTAAAACAAATTAATTTCAATAGAATAAATAAAAATATAACCTAAAAGCATATTACGGATGATGTACGCTAGTGAATTTAGTAATTATCACGCCACAATTGTTGTGCGGCAATTACTTCTGTAGTATGTACCGTCACCTATCAATCATTTTTATCTCTGTGTAAATGAATTGATATTAAGATTACTAATGTCAAAATTGTACAAGGTAATCGGCACAAGTAAATATGTACATTTTCAGACCTACTGAGTTGTAATTTCTTTTCGAGACACACTCTTATAACGATAAGATACTGGAATATCATTTTGTCAATCAAAAAAAATCAGGGGTTATATACAGTCGTGAGTAGTTGAAAGTTTCTGTTTTGTCTTTGATCAGTATACACATTTTGCTTCGTATTTTCCGTTTTACGTATTGAGAAGTCATTTGCATTAGTGGTACGCAAAGACTAATTTTGAAAAAAATTATGATGTGGTGAGTTGTTGTTTTTTCATTAATTTTACTTAAGAAGCACAAAAATGTCATTAGTGTATTCTGTCAATTTGTTTGATACTGAAACTTTTCGATAACACTGTATATACGGTTCTCCTTCCAATTTTCGTACGCAATTCATCGAGAGAGGGGATAAATTGCGCCGATTATCGCGTTACAAACGCTTAACTAATGCTCGAAACCACCGGTATGCTCACGCGCATGTAGTCCTACGTCACTGCGGAACAAAAATCCCGCCCAGTACAAAATTAATTAAAGGGAATAATCTTTGACATAAAATTAAATGTGGACTTCTTGTATATTAAATCGTAATATTTTGATTGGTATTAAATAAATTTAAAACGTATGTGGATAGTAACTTTACTGGCGAAAAATGTAGCACATTTAAAATTTGCTTAACAGTTAACAGTGGAAATTTCAGTAACTTGCGATGAAGTTTATTGATCTTATCGCTCTTCTTGAAACGAGAATAACTGAATCTATGTATACTTTCTAAATAATTGTTACAAAACTATTTTATTTTATAAAAACAACAATTTTACTTTTTGAAATTAGTAAACTTTGACATTTTTCGTTCAAGTTTTTT
>JARFOC010001341.1:18927-32027 GCA_031763485.1 Osmoderma eremita
TTATTATTTTACCGAAGATAAATAAGTAAACAGTGTTAACTTGACACACTTAGGTTATATGTGACGTCAGAATCCTGGACGGTCGGTCAAAAAGCATCGACCGTTTAGATCACGATCAGAGTAGTCTGATGTTATGATAACGAACGCTTTCGATTGTGGTACAGATCAAATCGACCTTATATACGAACGGGAATAACACATCCGATCGGTCTGATTGTAAACGCGAACGCACCCTAAAAAAAACAGCATTTCCAATAAACGATTTAATGAAGTTTTGTACCAATTTCGAAGAATGATTAGCACTGGAATTTCGAACATAACGTTTGTGTTTACACATATGATTTGATTTAGTTTGGAATTGAGAATATATCTAATACCTAATATTTGAAAATAATGAGAACATGTTTAAGTTGATATTTATGATTTAGTTACTTAGGTTAATATTTTAGGAATTAGCACTGAAATTTTAAATAGGATATTTAAGTATAAATATTTGATTTAGTTCCTGGTAATATAAGTAATATGTAAAGTACACCTTCTGATCTAATTCTAAACCGTAATTCAATTTGTAGCGAGCTAATCTTAATTTCAAACTTGAAGATTTTATCAATTCGTTAAATAGCAAATCCATAAATTATTACTAACAAAGCGATTTCGCCGGCAGGAAATGAAAATACCATTTAACATGAAGGTATAAATTGTTTTCATTTTAAATTTCAATACAAAGTGACATTGGAATTTATCAATTAAATTTTGTAGTATACACGCAACATAATACGTGCAATTTACTGCCGAAATTGTCCTCGCTATCCTCAGTTATGAGCGGTTTATTTAGAAATTATATATGTGAATATTGAATTCAAGTTCGCTCACTTATGTATTTATTTCATACCTGTTCCGCACAAGCGATAATGGTAATTTTATTTACACAGATTTTATTGTGTAAACCAATTGATTTACAAAATAAAAAGAAATTGAACGAAAAAAGAAGTTGTTCAGTTTGTCCGGGTCTCCGTTTTAGTACCACTGTTCCAAGCGATATATGCCATATATAATTCAATTTGGATCCCAGTGTGTTCCACCGTACGTTAATAATTGTGACCTATATTAGATATTATTGGACGATCGCAGAATTGAGTGGATTGAGAAAAATGATGACAATGTCTATGTTCAATAAGAATTATCAGTATATGAGAAGACGCAGATAAATGTATTTGGCGCGCGAGGTATCGATAATTGATCTTCCTTTAGTATAGATACAGACGTATTTATTGGCAAAATACGAAATTAAATATCCCGGAGAAACTCCAGTCTGTTTGGGGCTTCCGTACAGGTCAGACCACGATTGCGTTTGAGCTGCTTGAGTGTGCAGAGTGAGTATTTCGGGGTTTTTGTAATGTTTCAGAGGTAATATAAACAGTAGTTTAGGAAGGAAACCCATACTGTATCTCTAGCAACCGGCCGAATTTCGCGACCCGGCACAATAAACGTATCTGTCGTTATTTGCAGATAAGGTGACAGCAGGAAATAGGGATTTTATCACAAATTCCGATTTAGAATGTACTAATGTGCACACAAATTATGATGTATGGAAGCGTTGTAAGAAAATACTGCGATCAGATATAGAATTTCCGATATATTGTGTTTACATATGAGATTTAACTATTTACATCAGTAGGTACAGACTAGAGAGGTGAGTTCTAATAATTCTACTGTGGCTGACGTAATAAATTATGACCTTACGGGTTAAATTTTGACAAGTAGGCACCTAAACAGTATACTTTCGTGTGGCAAATATCGAAAGAAAGCGGCAAGTGCAAACGTGCTCTGATTCGGAATGTTTAAGAAAATAAACGAGTTGCGATTGGGTTATGAAAACAAATCCGAATGCGATTACTCAACGTAATTTATGACATATTCAATATAGAATTAACAAAATGCGAATTGAAATTAATAAACTTTCAATATTTCTATTTATAAACGGTAGTATATACTTAGGAATAACAGAGTTCGTAACATTCCCGCTGAAAGTTTGTTAAAACATCAACAAAAACAATCAACCAATATGAAAACCATAACTTACGTAAGTTTAGTAAATCGTATAACAATAAGTCACTAAAAAGTATTTGATCGTAAGAATCCCTAGTCGATTTCCCGTAGCAGTGATTGAGAATAGAAAATAAATAACCTCTAGAAGTAACCCACGATCGTAACGAATACACAAGACGCGTACTCAAGACACAACTCGTGTACGCGAGAGACGGTGAACAGTTGGAAGTTCGAAACAAAACTGAGAAGGAAAACGCTGTAAAATCTTTATATGTACGGTAAGTATGCAGGAGTGAGTGCTAAAAGCGGCTGGTACGGCCGAGCAGCTTTATCGGTTGATATTCGTCGGAATTGTCAGATACGTAAATGTGGAAATAACGAATAACTGGCTTAAGTAAGGAGGTAATTTTAAATGCGGATGAGAAATTGATTGTGACTTTATATTAACGAACGAGTCAAGTTAATGAGAGCTTTACATACATACTTCTTTTATCTTTATCTTCTTTCTCTTATCCAAAAACCTCACAGATAACTGCGTAATATAGAGACACTCCATATTATATATGTAATTTCGCCTAAAATCGGGTACTCCTAGACGTGAATACAATGAATGCTGTGAGCGTAGGAAATATGCACTGAGGCAAATTTAGATGAGGACCCAGAATATTTACGTCAACCATATTCAAGTTTTTTCTATAAAAAAAAGGAAGTAAACAAAAGTACATAATTACCAGGTAACCAAATAAGCTTGTGCGGTTTTTGATGGTAAAATATAAATATTTATTCAGAAAAAATTATCCACTATTATTCATCGAAATAATTACCTTCGCACTCAATGACCTTTTGCCAACGCCACACCAATTTTTGTAGCCGTATTGTAGAACTCTATGGATTTTGAATCAAAAAAATCACGGACTGAATTTATTAATCAACTAGAGTTTTGAAGTATCTATGTTTCATACAGTTGCCAAGAGACAAAAAAAGGTGGTAATCACTTGGCGAAATGTCAGGAGAATATCGAGGGTGAGGTTGCGTTTCTCAGCCAAGTTCAGAAATTTTTTCCCGGGTGACTTTTGCGGTATGCGGCCTGACGTTATCCTGTAAGAATATCACTTTCTTTCGACTGATCAAAGAAGGCTGTTTTTGGATGAGTGCTGCTTGTACTCTGAAGCTGTTCATAATACACTTTAGGAGTGATGGTTTGGCCGCTTTCCAAAAACTTATAATGGAGAATTCCTTTTGGTATCTACCAAACACACAATAAAATCTTGTTTGGGTGTGTGTGGTTGCGAATCAGGAGGCGATAACCAATGATACGAACACTTAGAATTTGAGTACAATACCTACTTTTCGTCGCACGTTAATAACCCATCAAGAATAGGTTCATCATCTATGCGAGAAATTTTGCTGAACAAATGGCAATACGACTTAATTTGTTATCATTTAACAATTTATGTGGGACCCATTAGCTCAACTTCCACCTCTTTCCTAGCTGATGAAGGTGCAAACGAATGGTTTCATCACTCACATTGAACCTTTCTGTAAGCTCTAAGCACATTGCCCTGGAACTTTCCTCCACATGTCAATGAGCTGCGGTCTCCCAGAGCGTGCTTCGTCAGTCAAGCTGAGATCTCCCGAAGAAATTTTTTTGAACCACTGTTCGATCACTTATGGCATCACCTCCGAATGCGGTACATATTTCTCGCGCCGCCACTCCGGCTTTGGTACCAAGTTTGTACTAATAGAGTACACAACTTCGAATTAAAGGTTTATTTATTCCCATCTTCAATTATTTAAAACTAGGAACTAAACAAAAAACAAAATGTGTATGTGTTCGATGAAAGAAGGATTCAGACTAAAATAGATGACAGATAACAAACACGTGCTATTGATCAACAACTTAAGAAATATTCCTGCCGCTCTACTTTATACAAAAACCGCACAAATTTATTTGGTTACCTGATAAAAATGTATAAAACCATACAATTAATCTGGAGATAGAAAGAAGTACATATGTGCGACAACTTATGACGAGAGATTGTTGATGATGGATGATTAATTGGGTTGTTCTTTGGGCTATTTCCATCGTTTGTTGGATTTTGTTGATCCAACGTTTCGGCAGTTCGTTTACTGCCGTCATCAAGGTAGCCTTGATAAGGGGTGTTTCTTGCCAAATTCATTTTTGCAACTTCTCTGGCAAATATATCCGGGAACCAATTTTTGACAGCTCACTGACAATTGACATATTTCTATGCGCTGTTATTCCCTATTTATTTATGCCGATTGAGTTACAATAATTTAGTTAAAGAAATGTTTAAAGCAGGCTGGGGAGAAAACTAAAAGGAGGGATACCTAAGAAGACGTGGAATCAGGAGATAGCAGATATACTTAAGGAGAGAGCATTAGCGTGCAACGAAGCAAAGAAGCTAGCTAAAAAATAGAAACGAATGGAAAAGGTTCTGTAAAAGTTAACAGAACCACCCGGACGCTTAACAGCATAAGGGGTACCCGATAACTAACTAACTTCTGTTTATGTGGAAAATGTATGTACATTGGAGGATAGCCAAAATGTCTGGCTCACGTTACAGTCTAAATGTTCTAAACACAACATCTACGTATACCTTGTGAAACAAAAAGGGCACTATTAATTTCTGACATTTCATTTGGCAACTGTTTGGCAATAAAGTGAATGAAATGAGTAACAATATGACCTTTCATCGGACATTAGGGTTGTTTCCAGTGTATCAGAAAACATCGGAAATATACAGAGTCCTATAAATAAGCTCAGAACTTTATATAAGAATTTTAAAATATCAGTACAAAAATTCTGAAGAAGCATTTTGACGTTATCAAACATATTTTTCAATATAGTAAATAGATGTAGGACATGTACCGGTTTTAGATTTAGTTGAATTCAAATACCTATAAATATGAGCGGACCAACGAACCACGAACCGTTTTACGTGCGGTTCGTGGTTGGTGAAATAGAGCAGTTTCTCTTCGGATCAACTAATCGGAGCAGGAGCAGTTTAGAAGAGCTGCTTTCTGAGCGGAGCAGGAGCAGAAAGAGCAGTTCCGAGAAAAGAGCAGTTTTAACCATCTCTAGTAAATTGACAATTTACATATGAAAGTGACACACAACAGAATTGCCTAATATCATATAGCAGCTGTGTTATTTGTGGTTACGTATATCATTGTATTAATATTTCAATAATGGCATTTAAATGGTCGTATTGATGGCCATTAGTGTTGTGACAATGTGATAAATGAGAAAATAAATTGCCAATTTACGCTTAATGGCCGTTCAAGTGGTCCGTGTGTCTAAAGTATAACTTTTATGCTTTTATTTACATCAGTATTAGGCAAAATATTTGGTAAAATTCCTACACAGCCTATGTACTACAATCACAACAAGCCGCCAATGGTATGCACAAATGTTACAAATCGGTTCACTGCGCATGACGTATATGTACTTCCTAAAGTCTTTTCGCTCTACAGAACGGATATTTTAGGAAAGTGATACTGATTTCAATTTTCCAGATGTTTTGAAAGACTAGATAAAATATTGGACTAGAATACATCCCGTATACATTCTAATCTGATGGTGGTCTATACCTCATTCGCCCCTTAGAAGACGTGCATTCATTCTATAATGTTTAAAAAATGAATTTACGTACTTGCTGAAGCATATTTTGTTATAATAATTTACAAGAAAAACATAGTTATTATGGGGAAGTTCTGTATTTTAATATTAGTTTTGGATGAATAAATTATAAAATATTAAGCCATTATATCGTAGGAAATAGAATAGTTACAGGATACACAACAGATACAAAACATGATAGACACGATACAACATGGTATACAACATGGTAAATAATTTCACTCTAATTGTTCAAATTGTTTGAAGATATTGACAACATTGTGCAATAGTAAGTGAGATAGTTCTATATGCTAATTCTGCAACTAGAAAGGGATACAAATAGTCCCATACGAATCTATATTGTCTTTTAAAGAGGGAATGGACTATATGTATCTCTATCCAATATGTCTTTTATTCAGCAGTACACTGGAGTGTATGGACATTATTTCTTTTAATATGAGCATCTTTGTGAAAGGCAAAACTAATACAAGTAATATTTTATTCAGATTCAGACCAATTAAACGATATTTTGGTGATGCTTAAGCACTGAAAAGATCACATATTACAATATTTAGTGTTATCAGATAATGTTTTGACAAAGGCGTAATAAGTTTACCTTAACTGTTCAATAAAATGTAGGTATGTAATACAGTATTTTCCAACAATCTATATTGTGCGTAAGTAGATTCCTCTTATTACAACAGTAAGTCATATTTAGGACTTAAAAAGCAATATACTTATATTATTTTGACCTATTTTACTGTAGTAAAGTGGTTACCGATTTTCTATATTCGTTTGCAGTTTAGGCGTAAGTTCATAAGACCGATATACCTGATGTTATTGGTTGCAATCCTCAACTAAAACGATGCGCTTCGAATTTGAGTTGTTATAAGGGAGTTGTTTGTTTTAACACTTCCTTGTTCTTGACAAGGAGGCAATACAGCGACAGGTCTGGGTAATTTGCAGGTAAAAACGATGACCTTCTTTTCAAGCAATTTATTAAGGCATCGGACTTATTTAGAGGCGGTTAGGTATTTATAGAATGCAGAAGAATTTCTTAAAGCAATCTACAAATCTGATATCATAAATTGATAGATGTTTATATGAAAAAGGATAAGTTACTTCACATATTATGCCTTATCAGATTTCTCAGGAATTTATGACTTGACTCATAGTTTGTTGGAGTTACCTGTCGTTCTCTAGACTAGTCTTATTTCGCCGAATTTTATTTTAACCTGGCAATCTAAAAAACGTTCCTAAATAAATTAGTATTTTGGCGACATATTCACTGTAGATTGGCATCGCACATATGTAAATATCCATAGCGTATTATACGCGGCGGCGATTATCGATGCTGCGGGTATTCAATAGTCGCGCGCGGAATACCAAAGGTTTCGAATTCGAGACGATGGATCACGATAGCCGATAATAATAATTTACATGGAACAGATTCCGGCTGCGCAGGTGTCAAGCGGTATCATATAAATTACGTGCTACTTTTGTATACAAAGTAGAAAGAAAACAACATAATAAAAAGAAAAAGAAGTAGATAGAGAGATTTTTTTATTAGGCTGACTTATAAAAAAAAAGACGAGTTCGTAGGGCCTTTATTTATAGGCCGATTTTAATAATTGAAATGGAAATATACTTTTTTTGAAATGATTCTGATGGAGATTTTACCTTTACATAAGAAAAAAGTTAAAAATGTATCAGTTATATTGTAGCACCGCAATGCATTTCGATTCCCGCTTGGTGCTCGTCATTTGTTTCCAATGCTAGTGGTATTTTTACAGGCGACTTAGTAATTATTTTGTTACTTTTTTGAAATTTTCCTTATGTAAAGGTATACTTGTGATACGTTGTTGTTTTCAGAAAAAAAATCGCTATCAGAATCATTAAAAAAAGTATAGTCTAATTTTTAAAAAATGTCCCTAAAACCGTAAAACGCTTAAGGGCTGTAAATAATTTTATCAGCTCATTTTATAGCCTACATCCAGCCATTTAATTTACCGTTTCAATAATGAAAATCGGTCTATAAATAAAGGCTGTACGGACTCGTCTTTTTTGTAAGACACCTGTATATGGACACATTAAATCATTGTTGAAGTGCAAAATTTTTGTGTACTCTTCAATTAATACAAGAAACTCTAAAAACAAAATGTATTATTTTCAATATAGTGTCGTCCGAAATCGAAATACACCAGAATCTGTCAGAGACAGGACCTTGAACGGCCGTAGCTCAATTGGAAAGTGGAAAAATACAGAAAAAGATTACTGAAGATCTGGGAGCGAGCCAAAGCGTAATTTCTAGACTTTGGAATTTTTTTTTGGAAACTGCAAATGCTTGATGAAAACAAGGGCAAAGTCAGGCAATACTAATTGCAGAGACGAACGATACCTGTCGCAACTGGCACGTAAAAATCGCAATCTCAGTGCAACCCAGCTTCGAAGTGAGCTTACTGCTGCCACTAGAAGGTCGGTATCAATGCAAACAATAAGAAATCGTTTGTATAGATCTGGCTTATGTCAGAAAACTGTTGATTTGTTGATCTGTATCCACCTTATTGCAAATCATAATTTAGATTTACATGCAGCCAGATAAAAGAAGTATAAAAATAAAATTAATTTCTACTCCATTCGCATTTTAGAAGACAACTCATGGCTTTGCCACGGTAAATATATGAGACAACATTGTAATGTTTAAAAGACTACTTTAAGTAATTGCAGAAAGAAAGTTTAAATACAATAGGGGCGTTTAACAAACTAACCCTAATCTGGGTCCCGGGTCACTCCCTCATTCAAGGGAGTGAGACAGCTGACACACTTGCCAAAAAGGGTGCCGCGTGATGCTTCCAGGGTCCAGAAACGGCAATTGGCATATCAATCTCGATATCCAAACAACAAATTAGTTTCTGGTTAAAACAGAACCAAATTTGGAGCAATTCTCTTTGGTACATGCAAAAGAGTGCAGCTCACCCAATCATGTCAGAACTGGAGAATTACTAAAACTTAACCGTAGAAGGGTTAAAATAATTACTTCTGTGTTTATAGGTCACTGCAGACTTAGAAAACACCTACACAGAATCGGGTTATCGGAAGAAACTCAATGCCGAGTGTGTATGGAGGATGAAGAAACAGCAGAGCACGTTATGAGCCACTGTCTTGCGGCCACCCGAATCAGGTACTCCATCTTTGAGAAGGTAATCACTTCCCTAGCTGACCTGAAGAATTCCTCATTGAACAAGATTCTGAGCTACCTCAAGGACCTGGACTTGTTCGATGAACTCTAGGACAGCATTCGCTCTATAATAAGACCTAGCGGCCGTAGTGCAATGGACGATTAATAGAACCACGCGGATCACAATGGATAATGACTTATGGTAAAGAAGACGCAAGATTGAAAGTGACGGTAAATGATACGGTTAATTTCCGTCTTTTCAAATTATTTGAAAGTATAAGACAACAATGCACAGTGAGGTAGTTATACCTATTAATTGTGCAGTCAGAGTGGGGATACAAATAATCCCATAAGAGCCTGCACGTTTAAGGTTACAACGGACTATATTTATTTTTATGGTATGTGTAGAACCAACTACTGCATATGCGTACGTCATGCTCTGTTTCATCCAAAGTGACTGATTTCACATTGCCACGAGCTTAAAGAGGTACAATTTGGTTCGGTGTATACATACATGTATATGCACACACCTACATACCTACACAGAGTTAATTAGTACAGGTATCGAAAATCGTACGATACGCTTTTTACCATCGAAAACGCTAGCAAAAAAAAACCGTGTTTCCGATTCCGACTTTAATCCGTCGAAATGCACCATTTTTCCTTCGTTCCTTTCACATTTTTTGATGTCCGCTCTTAGGTAGCTAACAACTTTCGCTTTCGCGATTTCATTATGTGCGTCCTACTGCGTGATCACACCAGCGTGATACTAATCGCTAAACGGTCACCGCATCGTGGGATGTATCGAGTTCGTATCCGAGTGGAAATGTTATAATAACCAAATTCGAAATCGCAACGTGAAAAATTGATTATTTCAAAAAGGAAATTTCGTGATTATATCTTTCAAATTATTGTGGCATGAATATCGCCTATGTAGGAGTAACCTCCGGTTTCCTAGTAGACGAAGATGAAAAAAAACAATAGTTCGAAATGCACAAACGCATTTATAAAAAAGGGATTTGATTGCTGATTGATCATTTTGTGTTACTACAGAAGAACTTTTTTCTTAAGGAAGATTCAATCTTCTTTTTGCTGATTCTGATTTTATTCATGTATAAATATTTTTTGCATTATCAGAAGGAATTATTTCGTTGATCCTGATGAATTTACGGTATATTTAAAGGTTAAATAAAATCGTTCATTGTTGTACCTCATTGAATCAAACCTCACTATGCATTCTTTTTTTATTTGTCATTACAGGATTTCATTCAGTTTTTGTCACCTAATCTTAATCCTTCAAATCCAAATTGTTATACCAGCAAATTTAGGATAATCATGGAGTTAGGCATTATCGGATGCAGATCTAAAACAGCTTTCTCAGTCCCAGATGCCCTTATCAGAAATGATCTAAAAAACCCGACTTTTAACTAACACCCAATGCGTCGATCCAATTGTTATTAAAGAGGAATCAAAAGGTAGCCATTTTTTGATAAGCAACTTTAATTATCGGATTTTAATCATATGAATCGAGAGAAAACTAGATAAATTAAATTAATTCTTTGAAGAAATGAGACTATAACAACAAGTAAGACAATTACGTCACTAGCCTACTGTGAGACCCCTCAACAACTTGAAAATCAAACGCAACGGAGATTCGAACCATCGACAACTCCACAAATGCCTAGTACGCTTACCACTGTGCTATTCCGGCAGATGAACATCTTTATTAAGCTAAACCTGTATTTGCAACACAATACACTTACTTATTCCACCACTTCCTTGATGACATAGGTTGCAGAAGACAGGGAATATAATTTATTCAGTAATATTTTGCGGCTTATTTGGTCAAATGTCCCTGCGAAGTCAGTGTAAATTGTTGCAACTTGTCCATTGTCACCGACAACCTGACATATACTTATACTGTAGAACAAGGTTGGTAACACTAGAAGGTCAGCTTTCTTAAAAACTGGAACAATTCGAGCACATTTACAGCGTTTTGAAAAGACACTAGTTGTAGTAGCCACACGAGCATCCTTAACGAATACACAGGGTACCTGATCGTCGCCGCGCTTACTAGGAACAGTAACATAATTTTATTAAGGATGAATCAGTAGCTAGGTTCAATTTAAATGAAGGGAGATCACTTTGCTAACACTTCACGTGTTAGAAGCAAAAGCATCCGAAGATATTTTTGAAAAAGGGTTTATAATTTCTTGAAGATCATGAATGCTTCCTTGGGTGTGGATCATTGAGGTATTCGGCTAGCATACCTCAACCTCTAAGAAAAGATTTAATGCCCCATTCAACCCATTCCAAGTAATTACTGTACGCTGTTGCTATTTGGACTTCACACATACCATGTATACCCCTAAATTCATTGTAGTAGCATATATTCTGCGTCTGCTTCCACTCTCTGCGATAATAGGATTTAAGTTTCAGGTTCTTCAATATCTCTTTATTGAACAGCTATGGAAAATCTGGAGAGGCAAGTAAAGATGTCACCACTGGAACACAAAGATAAAATATACCATATGGCTTCACACCCCTAACGGAGCTTCGCCGCTTCCATAAGGAAGCTCTTCAGATCCTCTAGGGCTGGATCAGGACCAAATCCCCTACATTACGCAGACGCTCTTCTTTTCTCTGACTGCTACCTCCTTCCATTTTTTTTCTATCCTCGACAATCGTCCTCCATCTTGTTGTTATTCCCGCTTTTCTTAAGTCTTCTTCTACTTCGTCCTTCCATTGAGTCGTTAGTCTTCCTCATGCTCTCCTTCCTCCCAACTGTCATTCTGTTGTTGCTCGCACATGTTCCTCTGTTTTTTTCCTATATATGTGCCCGACCATTTCACTCTTTGCATTTTTATAACTTCTACCACCGTTTCCCCTTCTAAATCCTCCCATATTTCTCGGTTTGTTCGTCTCGTATATAATCCATTATTTATTATTCTCCCAAACATATTTCTTATTATTTTTCTCTCTTGTGTTTCAAGAATTTTTTCTCCCTCTATTGTTCACGTCATTGTCTCCGCCGCATAGGTTAAAATAGGCCTTAGTAACGTTTTATACATTTATTTATTTTTATTTTCTTGGTGAGTTGTTTGTTTGTGTATGTCTTTTTATTCGCGTAAAATGTTTCATCCATTTGCTGTACCTTTTCTTTTATTTCTTGAAGGCTGTCTCCTGTCCTGCCTATGTTTACTCCCAAGTATTTAACATTGTTAACGGCTTCAAATGTATTCTCTTCAATTTTTACCTTACCCTTAGTTTCCCTTCCACCTATTTGCATGTACTTTGTCTTCATCTCATTGATCCTTAATCCTAGAGTTTCACCCTTCGCTTTAATCTGTTTATATATATTTTCTAAACTTTTTCTTTGTTTTGCTACTATGACAAGCTCGTCAGCATATGCGGTTCTTTGCGCCGCTCGGTTCCTTATGTTTACTTTATTAATATTTTTGGGTATGTATTCCATACAAATGTTGAATAGAGTAGCAGGTAGTGCACCCCCCGCCATACGCCTTTATTTACCTGAAATGCTTCTGTTTCACCCGAGCGTGTTCTTGTTTTAATTCCTTTCCTTTATCGTTATTGCTATTAACCTTATAAGTTTTGGTGGTATTCTTAATTCTTCTAATATCATTATCAACTGCTGCCTATTTATTGAGTCAAATGGTCGTTTGAAATTTACAAGTAATATCTCAAAATATACCATATAATTTGACATAAAATTCCCGTAAAGCTAGATCAATATGAGTGAATCCATCAAGGAATCCCCAGTCTATCCAGAGCAGCTACTCATTCAATTTCACTCATTCAAGTTAGTCTTCCGAAAATTGTACCGTGTAGTGTTGAAATGTAATAAAATCTATATTGGTAAAAGTTTACAACTTCTAAAAAAACGGATTCAGCAGCATAAATATATCGTATCATCTAGCAATACCCGCACAGGTTTGTCAAAACGCTCAATTGATAACAAATCTAGTTTAAATGTGTATAATCCGATGATTCTTGATATGGAAGAAAATTTAAGTACCGTATTTATTCTAATTGGCGCCGCTATTCCAATAATCGCCGCATTCCAATAGACGCCGCAAGAAAATAATGTCGAATGAATTAAACGCGGCACTCTAATAAATGCCGCATCTTTATGCGCACAATCAACGTCAAGTAGGTAGGGGAATCCCCGTTAACCACATTCAGATTGAATTCCGTATGTGATACTAAAAC
>JARFOC010001341.1:34478-79140 GCA_031763485.1 Osmoderma eremita
ACATTGCGTACTCGATGAATGTCTATTTGTCTACTACGTCAGAAAACTGCTACGACGTAGCAGTTTCTTTTGGAATTTCGTAGCTGCTACAAACTGCTATCGGTGGATAGCAGCTTTGCTCGTAGCAACCCATCACTAATCCGTGGGCTCCATTAAATAAACAACCATCTACAACAAATAATTCTAGAGGCTTGGCAGTAGTGCCACGTACTGCTCTCTATCATATGGTCGGCAACAAATTTGTCCGCGACTGTGCTTGAACGAGCCTGAACCAAACACAACGTCAGCACAGACGTCAGTCTCTACATCTCTATTCAGCATTTTTTTTTGATTTTAAATTTGTGAAGTGACGGGTTCAAGTATGAAGCCCACCTTGAAAATATCTGAAACTGTAATAAATGTAAGTTATCCTTTGTCGATGCGCATTGCATACAACAAATCGAAATAAACATACACTAGTTTCCATATGTAATAATCTACATACCTAAATTTTTTGTAGAGGTTAACAGATGTGCCACAACAATGCTGGGGCAATTTATTTGGTGTGTTTTACAATAAAACTCAGTTTATAATTGGTCTAAGCCTTGATTGTGATCATGAAAATGTTCATATCGTGCATTATCTTCCCACTGAAGTGGAAGTATGTGGAATTTTTGAAGTAAGCGATCATGGTAAATTTGACCACAATAAATTGAAGGATACTATCGAAAATGTTATAATAACTGATAATCCTTTATACTTAAAAGTAACACTAGGTGCTAAAAGTGATATACAAGCTGCTTTTATTGTTAACAATAAACTTGAAACAGCTACAATTGAAGTATTAAAAGAAGAAGAATTATATTCAGAATTCTTACATATTCAATTAAAAGCACAATTACCATTAGTTTGTAGTCCAGATGAAAATAATATTGTCGATGCACTTCAAGAAGTACGAAAGCATTTTGATGGTAAAGTAGCATTTCACATTCAAAAACAACGAGTTTTTCTATTAGAACATGGGGTAAATGGAGTATCGCCAGACTGTACGGTAGGAGAGTTATATAGACAGGCTGTAAACAATGATTCCTCTAATAAGAGTCATGCTTTACTGGTAAGCTATTTTAAAAGTATAACATTTCAATAATATTTATAACATATATACAGATAACATTAGCTTTCACTGCATTGCACATCACATAAATTGTTTCATTCCACACAGATTTCAAAAAGGAATGTCATAAATTGTAACTATAATTTTGGTACTTTTCAGAATTCATTGGTAGATGTATCGCTAACTATATAGGACATACCAGTTCATTTCAAAATTCACTGCTCCAAATGCCTTATCAAAAATTGATTGCTACTTATACAGAAACATCTATCGGTGAATTCTGAACAATGCCCTTTATGTGGTGTAAAACAGATGCTCAACCTTGTAATTTTGTATTTGTTCATTATAAAAATTAAGTACCTTACTACACATCCATTGCTATTATGTTTCCCTCTTAACAGGACATACTGCAAGTTGATATGTTCAAAAAAGTCTCTCAGGAAATCAATATAGAAGCAAAAAGGAATCATGCACCAATTCTTTGTGTTGATAAAAGTATGTTTTACCCTTTCCTGCTTTCACAGTATTTATAAAAGGAAATTTGATTCCAGAAAAATATGAATCACTGGTGATGGTATTGAAATTGGACGCACTTTCCATGATACACAGAAATATGCCTTTAAAAAATGTTTATGAAATTCTAGTTAGCAGTTTGTACAGAAATATTATGATTTTAAAAACATCGATTCTTAAGCATTTTCAACAATGCGGTGGAGATCACACAAAAATTTCTTATCCTGAAATTTTTCATTTTTATCCAAAAAAATGTGGACACTTCATTACTAGAGTTTATGCTAAAAACGAAAGTGAATGCTCTTTAGGTATGTTAAAATCGTATTGTTAATTAACTAATTATTTAATTACTGCATAATGTGTTTTCGTGTATACAAGTATTTGTACCTTTAAACAGGATATGATGTTGTTTCCAGAAACTAAAAGGAGGGAACTCCACAATCAATTATTACTTCCTATGTCACAACCAGTTTTTCGAAGATCAAATAAATTCTTATTTAAGGGAGAAAGTCAGAGCAACGCACCTTTAGTAAATCCTCATGAGGGAATAAAACCAACAACCAATGGTAAATTGTTACTTCTGTTTCTTTTTTTCTAAGAATCATATAGATTTTCCTCCTTATAGACAATAAGAAAAAACCATGGCAGAGATGGACATTAAGTTGCCATTTATACCTGTGTCATTTGTGATCACCTATTTATTGTTCTTTCCTTTTGGCCAAATACACCTATATTAACCATGTTTTTGTTTCTGTATATTTCAATAAGTTTGTACGTAGCATATGCAAATCAAATTCTTCATAATCAATTCGAAATGATTAGATACTGAGGCACGTCTATTTGGATTATGTACCGTATTTATTCTAATTGGCGCCGCAAGAAAATGATGCCGAATGAAATAAACGCCGCATCTTTATGGAATGTGCACACAATCACCGTCAAAAGTTGGTAAGGGAATCCCCGTTAACCACATTCAGATTGAATTCCGTATGTGATACTAAAACGATGTCGTTTTGTATCAAAACTTAGTTGTACAATAGGTACAATTGTTTTGAGATGGATAACAAAAGAATAGAAATGAGGATTTCGTTTGATTCGAAATAAACGCCGCAGTCTAATAAATGCCGCACCTCTTTTAAACGCTGCAAAGTTAGATGCCCTAAATTATGAAACGCCACGGCGCCTATTAGAACTTTTCCACCATTTTACTGAAGGTTTTGTAATTAAAATGTTCAAAGAATTTCAAAAAAAAAATTAAAATACTCCTACTCACACTTATGTATTATAAATAATGTTACAGCTTTGAAGAATGAAGGTGTCTCTGGGAAAGCAAATGTTGTTTTGGAAATAAAAACAAGTTTAAATAATATCCGTTCTATTTGATTTAATTTTGCAAACGTGGAATCGTATCCACTTGACCTTGAATAATATTTAAACGTGCTTTACTTTCTGGACGACCCTCCTAATATTGAGAGATATATAGCATTATGTCTAACTAATCTGTTAATCGATTAGGAAGATACTAAAATAGACAGCGAATTAGATGTCACAACAGCAACAATAAAAACAAAACTGCTATGGGTAACGAGTGCCACCATTGCGGTAATCGCTAATGTCGAACGGCAAAAGCACGAGCAAAAAAACCCATCGAAAACGAACCCGCAGAATGGGAGAACACACAGGAATCGTGTCTTACGAAATGACCTACGCGAAAGCGAGATGTTTATCCGCTTCCCTTAAATAAAACTTGATGAAATTAAGAATAACAACAACGAACACATGCGTAATGGATGGTCCCGTTTATTATTGGTCGGTGCTGTGGTACTTTTTTATTTCGCTCGACCGTGGCGGTGGTGGCGGCGTGTGAGAGGAACCCCCGCGAGTCGACAGACACGGGCCCTCACCTGTATGTAAGATCCTCGCCCGCGAGCAAGGGAACCATTTTGTGATGAGTCAAAGTCGGCTTGTTAAGGAATAAATGATTGGCTATAATAACAGGTCTCCGGATGAGCAAAAAGTAAAGTTATAACTTCATCGCAGTATGGTGAAGACCACCGGCCGTTAACAAGTCGATTCGTACCGGTGAGCCACTTCACGATACCCGGATCGTATGTTCGCAGGTGTGTTGGACTTGGGAAACGTTGGTACATCAGATTATTAGAAAAGAAAATTTTGTTTATTGTTATCTATCATATTACATGCACCCAAAACCACACAAAAGTAAAAATTCTCTCTTACGAATTGAATTGAGGAAGAAGGATATGTATAATTGTTGTTAATCTATACATTGTTATGAGCGCAAATTGTAGAAAAAAAAATCAATAGAAGCCCTACGAGATCAGTTTATCAATCTTTAGCACAAAAATGTATTAAATATTGTAAAACTTCTAATACACATCCAAACAACTTAAAGTTCACTATACCGTAAGAGTGAACCTGCTATAGTCACCTAATGTGATCGAAATTCTTCGGAAATCCGAGGCTCGATTTGCTAAGCTCTTTGGTCACAGAGTGGAGTCCATGCCGATTTATGTTTGTTTAATAACGTTTGCTTGCCTGCTTATTGTCTTCGTATAATTTTTATTAATAAATTAATAATTTCTGTTAGTGGTTGCTAATTTTATATTTGATTATGGATATTTTTCCGATTGAAGAAAAAAATATGTTGTAAAATGCCACCATCGTGATCAATCTATTGGACAAATTACACATTCTTTTCAAATGCAGTTTATGTATGAAACAGCGCGTCATATAATTAATAACTTTGATATAAGCAACTCATGGTTGTTTATATCCCCAGAAACGTTAAAAAGGAAGCCGGACAAAATGAACAACGAGATATTTTAATTTGCCCTGTAGTGGAAGGGGAACCACATTGAGTACAGCTATTACTGAGGCAGTTGATGTTGCACATAGCGCAGAGTTTTAAGAAAAACCAAACACCCCTCGTATAAATTTAAAAAATCGAACGAAATATTTTCTAACGATACGAAAGGTTTGATTTTTGCAAGGCTCTTCTAAAACGCTGCAACAATAACGAAAATTTTGTTGACCATATATTATTTACCGAGGAATCCTATTTTACCATACTGTGTTGCTTGATAGTTCAAAAAAAAAACATGATACGACACGAACACAGTATCTCCAAAAGTTGAACGTTTGGCCAGGCCTGTTAACCCTTAGCAGGCCTGGCCTGTTTGGGTTCTTTTTTTATTGATGGCAGTTTGAATTCCTAAAAGTATTAATTAATATTAATAACTGGTTGGATCTACAAAATAATGAAACCCACCTTACCTATTTTAGGTATGCAACTCAGTTAGCGGCGTGGCGAAAGTCAAATATCGGCTATTTAGCGTTCTAGAAGAAATATTAGGAATATTTAATTCGTTGCCAACTTAAAATTTACGTCATGTTATATTAGAGGTCACGTGGGATTCGTTACATTGCAGATTCATTGTATATGTTAAATCAAAAAATTGTGTAAAACATATTTTCAGTGATATATACTTTGTTCATCGAACAGATGGAGTGATCACGCGATGATCATGCATCGTGCACGTGCAAAGCCGGTTTTACACTGGAAAACAGAAAAAACTATTTCCATCCAGCTACGACTGTTTGTAACCTGTTTCGGAAAGATATTCGTTTTTATAATGAAAAGTAAACTTTCATTTTATGTTTTTGCTGTCTATTGCAATCTGATTTTTATTTTAAGGTGGAGCAAATAAATAATAGCGTAGGTGGAAAATGAAAATATTGAAGTGAGATAATTTTTCTTAGTAAAACGGCATTTAATATGTTATTAAAAAAGAATTTGCGCTGTAACAAAAAGAAATCACAGGTTTTATTTTATTTAGAAGATGTTTTAATTATGGATGTGTTTATGCTTATGAAAAATTGATTAATAAAAATTATGTGATTAGCCACCTTTAATTAATTCCAACAGTACAAAAAAAAGCAACACCAAAAAGGGTACTCAACGTTCTGTATACTATTGTACATTTACTATAAATGCAAAGTATATTGACACTGTTTTGCTTTGCCCACTATATGCCAATAGAGTTTTAAAAAAAGACACAAATATCGAATGTAGAGGAAGAGATCAAAACTGAAATGAATAAATACACGACGCCGCAAAGTAATAAAGGGGTTATGTTGTGGTTATGTTTGATTAGATATAAACATGCACGTTCTTGATATACAATACAGCGGTGTATTATACATTTTGTTATCAATGAATTTAATTTATTATTATCTTTCTGTTATATTTTAGCAGTGCAATTGTTATATTTGTTTTTAGCAAGAAACAGAAATTTAATCTTCGAACTTATGATCATATTTTCATCCTTATTTAAACAGTCTATACTCTATAGCATCATTCGAATAATCACTTCTTGAATTGTAAAGGGCACCTTTTAATACCATCTTTTTAATTTACATCGTTTGCAATGGACTTTTCTGCAATTCTTACGAACAAATAGAAAGCTTAGTTTTCGTATCCAGCATTGATCACGCATTTTTTGTACTCCATTTGTTCGGTGAATAAAGTATAGGTACATACGTATCTAATGCGTAACCTTCTATAGGTCAAGAACAAGTGTCTCAAGTGACTGACGCTTGGCAAAATTACAAACTGTAAGTAAGCATTGCATTTGCATTCATATCAGCAAACAAAAAAGAGGGTTCTTAAGCAATTCTTAATAAAATAATACACCGTTTGGGTTTTAAAATAAACACAGGTTCACCTTGCGCGCGTATATTTATAGAAAATATAACCGAATGGACTGACGACGGCGATCGACAATCATTCGGTCGGTTAGGTAGACATCTTTGTTCTCCTCGCGGAGTTTTTTTGCGAGGGGAAAATAACCAACCGGCCGACTTTAATTAAAGATCGAAGCCGCCGGAGAATTTTTCACACGATGAACGACTGGACGCACCTTTCGGCCGCAATTATCGCTTTGTTTATTTTGGCAATTTTACAAGACGCACCACCATCTCCGTCCGTGCCTGCGGCTCGTTATATAATTTAGTGTGCCCGAGGAGTGTTACCCGTGAGGCTTGCTTCATACGTACGGCGATGGACGCTTAAACTTGTGCCACAACCGGGACTTATCACATCACGTTTTGGGTTGTATGGTGCGAGATTCTATTAATATGCGCTCTTACGGTGAGCGTAATTAGCCACCGTATGGTGAAGCAGAGATAAAATATAGGCACTTTGCAAATTGGTTATGTTCGGGCCGAAAATAGTGCGTGCGATTTATGTATTTGTTGCGTCTACGGCCTTACGGATCACATAAAAAAAGAATAAACCAGATATGTATGCACTTTCTTGTTTGCATCAAAGTAATCTGAAAACTACTTTAAGTGTAAAGCGGAGAAAGCGACTTTGTTACCAATTAAAATTATAATAAAAGAATCTTATCACATAATTCCAATGTTTGTTTTTATACCATTAGATTGTTCAAAAATGAAAACAATACTAGCAAAACGCTTAAGGAGAAACAGCCATATAAGAGGCACATGCCCAGTAGAGGATATATTAAAATGAGATAGGAAAAGAATGGGGTGAATCAACATGGACTAGCCCACATTCTTAAAGACGGAAAACCAGCTAGACCACCATCTATGCGATGAAATAGTTGGTCGTCCGCATCATGTTTAATTGAAAATAATATTGATATTGAACTGATATTTAGTGCAATTGGTACACTTAGAGGTTCGGCTACAAGTCGTCATCTACCGCCTTCCATACATACAGTGTCGGACATAAGTTAAGCAACTGCACCCTTGTATAGAACTTCTTCATAATTATCAAAGACTGTTAAAAACAGTAGATGATTTAATGTAGGGATTTGATAATAAAGATATTAAAATGTGTAAAAACAACTCAAAATTTATTTATATAACAATATTGGGAATATCAATAATAAATAACGGTTCGTTTATTAACAATAGCGCGACAAAAGTTAAGCAACCATACAAAAATTAATATTTAGTAGCATAACCGCTGTTTTTTATTACTGCTGCGCACCGTCGCATCGTGGCATTGATTCTATAAGGTTCTGTATTGTACATTGAGGAATTTTTATCCATGCCTGCACAAGGGCTGAAAATAATTCGTTTTGTTGTTTCTAATTCGTCGATTAAAGATTTCCCAAAGGTTTTCAACGGGGTTCAAGTCCGGTGACTGTGAAGGCCAATTGCGAACGGAAACGTTATATTCTTGCAACCACGATTTTACAACTTTTGCCGTATGCTTCGGGTCGTTATCATGCTGATTTCTCCATCTCTTTTGCAATATGTCTCGGTATACAAACCGATGCATAATTCCATCTATTTCGTGTAACGGTCCTACACCATTGCCGGAAAAACACCCCCACACCATTACACTTCCACCCCCATGTTTTACACTTGTGTTATAATATTTGGGAACAAGTGTTTTCTTAACAGGGCGTCTTACGCGGCACATACCATCAGAATCTACCGGATTAAATTTAGATTCGTCACTAAATAACACCGTATTCCAATTTTTAAGCAGTCAAATGCTCTCTTGCAAAGTTAGCAAGTTCTGTGTTTTCCTATATTAACATTTAGTTTATTTGAAGAAAACCGTTTATAAGTTTGGCCCATAGCGCTGTAAGATCTATTGTCGAGGTCCGGGAGAAGGAGTAGTCTTACTTCTTATTCTTCAGCGGATCCCATCTCTTGGGGGGTCGTTCTTGTGCGTCGTGTTTACCCACGAATGCAGTTTAATTGATTTCCATCTTATTTACATCTTCGCTCCACCCTTTTCTTCTTCTTTTTCTCCATTTTACGATATCATATATACCACTGGAAAATATGTACACCCATACCTGAAAGCGGTTTTCCAGAATTTTTTCGCGCACCAGGAAACACGAGCACTAAGGGCATATTACCAATGATATTAAATTCTGCATTAGTATAGGAAGGGTGTATTCCGATGATATCAGTTCCCTACGACTATAAAAAAGGCAACCCAAAAAACATATTAAGAATGGCTGAAAATTTGGAGAAGGTAATAGCTTATGATAAAGTATCCAATTGTAAAAATATGTCCCAA
Source organism: Osmoderma eremita (assembly GCA_031763485.1). Taxonomy (NCBI): domain Eukaryota; kingdom Metazoa; phylum Arthropoda; class Insecta; order Coleoptera; family Scarabaeidae; genus Osmoderma; species Osmoderma eremita. The sequence continues at coordinate 43,172 of JARFOC010001341.1, forward strand.
GTACTTCAACTAAATCAAGGGATGCCAGTTGACTGGCACTATCACAACCTTGCCACTATTTTTATCTTACCAAGAGTTTTAAATGATTGTATTAACGGTTCTTTTTCTTGGTTGGATTAAATTTTTCATATAATTTAGTGTTGTCTCCGTTATTGCTTTCTTGTCTCTCGGTATAATTAGGTAATAATCTTCTGGATACGGTTAACAGTCACTTAGGAGCTGGTCTAGCAATTACGTTTAATGTATAATTTCAGATTACGTAATAAAAGTAAAAAAGGGTATCGTTAAAGCAATGGTGATTTAATTTTTTTTTTTGGGAAAATTGCCGAACCTGTCTATTTTCATAAAGGATTTGTTGAGCAATATTATCTATGATGGTTTGATACATTTTTTCTTGTAATAGATCTGCAATACACATCATTTAATTAATTTAATTTAATAATTTAATTAAGCAGTTAATTAACAGATGTTTTGTAAATTGCATCATAAAAAGCTCTTATTAATTCAGTGTTTGAATGTTTCAAATGAGGACAATGAAAATGCTGTACTGGCTTCGCAGTTATCATGGAGTTTTATTAAATCATTACCGAAAACACTTCGGAAAGCAATTCAAGTAACGATTTCACCTAAATATAATATGGCCAACCGTTATAAGAACCATACAATTCTCGAGAAGAACTGAAAGGTTTATGAATGATCTTTCATTATACAATAATTTTCGAACAGGTGTTCACCGAATCGCGTCTGACTCATACGATGCAAAAAAAAGTAGAAAATCAGGTTGGGCTATTCCCATTATTACATCATCAATACAAGAACCCGAATGGTATTAACGGTTATGAATAATAATTTTACGGCTATCCGTTTTCCTCTTGTTCAGGAAATAAATAGAATTTGCAAACTTAGTACGTCATTGCGTATTCGTGCTTGATTTAGACATCTCTTACCTATTAATAGATATTAGATTCTAGAGTGTTTGAAGAAAGCTAAAAAAGATAAAAAGTGTGATCAGAGACAAGCATACTGCCCTGTCAATTTCGACAACGATTAATGCAGCATAGTATTTACTTTTTCCTCAAAATATATTAACGTACATGTTATTTTATTATAATTAGTTTAAATTATCTATTTTTGACAATGCTTATATCATGTAAAATGATCTATTAGCGATAGCTGATGATTACATTGTGTTTATTGTATTTACCAATATTTATCCTTTAAATATTATATACTTCCTCAGTGTTTCCGGTTCCGGGTGTTCAATCATTACGAATAAATATAAAGTATGTACGGACGAAAAGTATGTTTCCTCAGCCTTTCCTACCACATAAATTACGGAAAAAAATACTTGTAACTTATTTATATATAGACCTTTCTAAAACATGCAACCTTGTCGAGCACATTCAAAGCCTCGGTCTTGGAATGAATAACGCCAGATCAATTCACAAAGCAATTCACATTACTTAATTTAACAGAAAATAAATTATTATTAAATCGTAACAAAGTAAATGGATATTAGAATCTGTGTGTATTGTTTCTGTTCGAATGGGTAAATGACTAAAACAGATAATGATCTATATTAGTCTATTTTAAATTTATATAATTAACTGAACTGATTTATTGATTCCTAAAAATTTCTGGAGATATGGAAGTGTGTTACCCCGTATACGAAAATCAGCTATTATCATATACACAATTACAGGAAAATACTTCCCAACTTCGCCAAAGAGTCCCGACATTTACTGTACGCGCCAGGGTAAACTGACAACGACTTCCACCTATCCAACATTTTGCATCCGTGCTTTAACCGACTGTTATATACCTATACAATAGAATCTCAATTATGTGTACCTACAGGGATAGAGTTTTCAAAATTTAATTTTAACATCTGGGGTCCCATAAGGTTCTAATCCAAGGCCTTTGCCCTTTCCAATAATTTACTGAATATAATGTCAAATACTAGCATGTGCAAATATTTAAAAAAATACGCGGTCCTTAATTCTACGGAGGATATCATTAATCTCTCACGGAATTTGGATAATCTGGCTGACTGGTTCGTACTATAAGCTCGCACAAGATCGGTGGCGTAATTTGACAGCTCAATGAAATTATCGCGAAATTTACTACCTATAGGGACTTCGCGAGAGATTGAGTAACTCATTACTTTTTTCATTAAGTCATTGAAATGTGCATCACTTGTTTGGCCATTTTGTTATTTGTACTGGTGATATGAGATTCAAATGAATGTATCATTCGGTGAGAATAAACGAACAGTTATTCGTTAACAGGCCAGATTTCGAAATCTGTTGCCTTACCTAATGCAAATTTCGCTTCCTAACTGAGTGAATTTACCGAGCTCAAATTTTATAGAATAAAATCATCCAATAAGAATACCGCATTCGGGTTTCGATAAGGTTTTCCGTATTTAATAAGAGAAATGATAATGTTCGCCCAGTATTATAGCATACATACTTACTTAGTAGAAGATTCTCACTTGTAAACTATAACTTTGAATAGGTTCTGATCTTTTATTCTAAAGAAAATGAACAAATCAGAGGGAGGTCCCTTAGATTGAACTTAACGCAATTACTTCTAATTCCCATTTAATTTTAACGCTCCAGATAATATCTCGCGCTACATACTCCACATACTCAGTCGTTAATGTCCGCTTCTGCCTAGCTCATGTATAGCGCATCAATTGAGATTAATAGCCCTAATACCCGGCGAGCTGTTTGCTGTTAAATCCCATGCCGGTGGCGCTTGACTCCCACGGCGAAGTGGCCGCATACGTGGGCGCTGCCTTTCCGTCGCCGTTTTCGGAAGGGACACCCTGCCCGCCGCGCAAGTTAAGAAGAGAATAGATTCCGAATGCATTTACTACTTACTACAACGGCCAATTCTTCGTGTGACGTTCTCTTTAATTCTGTAATGGTAATTTGGGCAGCGTTTGTTCTACAATTAGATATTGTTTGTGAAGGCGACGCAGCGGTATCCACTCTTTAAAGGGCCGAAAAGAATTATAACGTCAATCGTAAACCCGATGGCTGGAGGCGAGGAGGGCAATAAGAGACAGATGGGAGAATCGCTTAGTTCTGCTGGTGTCTACGTGAGGTTTCAGTAGTAGGCACGACGAAGCGCTGTATTCCATATGTTCGTGCGGCCTGTTAAGTAGATTACATAATACAAGGCCCAACATTAATAAAAATGAAATTCATTTCCTTGGAAGAAGATTTGTATAATGGGAGAGTAGATAATTTTTATGAATAATACAACAGCATAGGATGAAGTTTAATGAATACAAATAGAAGAAAACGCACAAATAGAAGAACGATGAAAACACAATAAAATAATTGTGCCCAATATAGTCTATCTAAGTTGCAAGTTACCAAAACTTAATTTCTGTTAAAGTAAGTAAATTATTTTTACAAAGAATATGAATAAAATAATAATATACGTTGGCTTGTTTAGGTTAGAAATCGACAGGTACAGAAAGAACATCCACGTAAACATTTATAACAGCAGATACAAATCATTGCATCCAACATAAAGTAGCTATCTTGAATTTTCTCAATCAATTTCAACAAGTTCCAAGGAGAAAACCGCTCATTTAGACACGGCAGACCATTGATGACCAGCATATTTCACAAACAGATCGCGTAATGTCAACAGACAGTCTTAAATTAGTTAAACAAATCCTCAATCTTAGAGAATTGGATAGTTGTGAGAGTATTTGTATACATAAGACTAAGGACAAAGGTGTGAAATCTGACAAAGGATCCATTCCGCATTCTAGCGTATACGAACTTTTAGGATAAATGAGAGTGTTCCCGTTCACAGAGTATGGCGGAGGACGTCCTGTGAACCGAAAGGATTAAGTATACGGATATAAATATGTATTATAAGTCAAAAATTAATGCTATTACACTGGTGATTTTGTCAAGAGTCCACCTTCCAAGGATTTATCTTGAAAAAAGATACCAAGTGTAACAGAGTCTTTCACTGATTAAGATGATGAGGGACAAAGGTGTGTTCCTTCAAATAGAAAGTGCCAAGACATGTTGGCCGTGCAGTAACCGTGTTCGTTACTTTGCAATTTCCTTCAAGGAGGCGGAACGAACTTGCTGTTAATACCAAGGACATTTGGTTCTTCAACAAGATGGAGGCAGACACCGCGCGACAAACAATGGATCTCCTTTCGGAACACAACAACAACAATCATTTCACAATCATTTCCTATCGCTGCGACATTCTTTGGCTCGCACGTTTACACAACCTTGCGCCCTGCGATTTCTTTCTTTGGGGCAATTTGGAGAGGAAAATTTAGAAATATCGACCACATACACTGAACCAACTGAAGACGACGATTCGTGAAGAAATTGCAGCGATTTCGCCAGTTATGACCGCGAGAGTGTGGAATAACGTCAGAAAACGCCTCGACGCTGTATCTACAGTCAAGGACGTCATATGAATAATATTGTTTTCCATAAACAAACTGCATTTATTGGCGAATCTGATTATAAAAATTAAATTTGTGAAATCCACCCGTTGTTTCTGGGGCGCTCTGTGTAATCTTACGTTCTTACCCAGTAGCCAAGTTTATTTATTTCATATATTAGAAATATTTGGAAAAAATTGAATCTTTGTTGAATATTAGTTATATTAAAATAATGTGTATAAAATATGAAAAATATTTTAGTTATATGTGTGTTATATAACACTAATTATATTTTATTGGAGGCATTTGCTTGATATCTTGTTCTTATGCTGGCAAGAATATTTTTCTTCATATGTTGGTAAATATTTAGTTGATATAACAAAAAAAAAGGTTTACGATTTTTTTAAATTTGGTGCCTAGGACTTATAGAGATATAATAAGCATATTTCGTTACAGTATTTGAATAGCGGCCACAATTCTGTGAAATGTCATGGTTTATAAAATTTCATGATTGGTTACATACATAATACCTATTATACACCTAAAGTTATAATTTTTTAAGTAAGTTTAGTAAATTTACAAAAATTGGGTGGTTTGTATAATTAGCACACTTATTTTGTTCAAGAAAACCCAAATTTTAATATAAAATAATATTTTTATAAAATAGTTTTAAAAATATACCACTTACATTGATTCTAAAATATTGAGTATACATTCTAATTGTATATTTTATCCATACTTGAATAAAATATAAATAATATATTCAAAATCCTCTCACAAAAAATATTTATGAAATATTTGTGGTTACCAGGGTACAATGTTGTTACAAGATTGTACATACTATTCATTCTTATTAAAAATTCTTTCTTATTCCTGTTTCAGTATTAAAATTAAATTGAAGATAACGTAAATAATGATGACTTGGCGTTATTTATACACATACGTATACAAATAGTTTTATGTTTCCGTCAATCAGTACATAACTCAAAACAAATCGTAAGTGTAAGAAGTTATCAGTAGGAGTCATTCATAAAATGTTCCATTGGCGCATAGCTAGTGGTTATGGGTACATTCGCTGGCCCCTTGATAAATCTAAATATAAACGGGTCTAGTGTATTAAATGATAAGGTTGCACATACATATATGTACATGCCGCAACAAAACTTAACGCAAAACAGAATTCCGGGTTCTTTGGGGATACTTTGTTACAATCCAATACATAATACATTTGTTCTTGCTTTTGAATACTTCACTGGATCACTGCATTAAAAATTCAACTGTGTCGAACATTTTGATTGTAGATTTGTGACCTTTATTTGCAACGCTATTGACAAAGCCATAAAGAAGATCAGATACGACGAAGATGATATTATTAGTGCACCACGATATATTTTATACATAATGTATGTATAAGGAAAATTAATAATAAAATATTTCAACAGCTTGAAATTTGACAACAGGTTTCTGATCTGTGTAAGGAGCTTTTAAAAAATGATTGAAGGCGGTTTTCTTTATGTTGTACCGCGTTAGTGTATATTTCTAGCATCACCATGAAGATATTTTATAGGTACATACAATATGTATGTACACAGAGCAATGTGTAGGTAAGTATGTTCGTGATAGCCTCTAAACACAAGAACCAAATATGTACTTATTATACCAAGTTAAACAAACTTAAATCCTGCAAGTAACTGCGTAGAATAAAAACGGTGGAATTTGATTTTATTGTATGTATGGAACACTTCATCATGTAAATATATGTTATTTATTACTAATTGAAAGTGTATGCATATTGTAATAATAAACATAATATGAACTACCAGATTATCTCGGCGTATCTATGACTTAATCTTCTTATTAATGAATATTATATGAGCTTTTCCAAACAATTTGAATGATAAACACTAAATGTAGCTAAGTTGCTTATTAAAATAATCCGTAGCAATAGTAGGGGTTACAATACTATTTTAAATATGTTCAAGTTATGTATGTATGTTCAAGTACAAAGAAATTCAAACAACTAGAAAGAGTAGACAGACATTTTTGGGTAATTTTTACGAGAATTTTTTGGTTTCTAAAAAAAACTGGTTTGCTAACATTTCTATTTTCTAGTATTGTGAGATTTTGTTGTAAGTATGGCAAACCATACTTACAACATCGTTGTCTAACATCATTAGTCACCATGACCATTAGGTTGAAAAACCAAAAGTCCAACAACTATTGGCTTTCAGAAGTTGGCTTTTGCCTACTATGTTGATGTTATGCAGATTAGACATAACACCAACACATGTTACATGCAACTTCCTACTAGGCATTGATAATTAGTTTCAGTAACGAATTGCGTTGCAATTCACAATAGGTAGAAAACTTCCAAGACATGCGTTTCTACAAGTTAGCAATCCTTCGGCGAACTTGTTATAACATGCCAACACTTGTAAAATAAGCTGGATCGTAGTTAATGTTCTCATCTGGATGAGTGAAGGTGTAGGTACGCGCGAAAAAATAGTATGACAGGTAGAGGCAGAAAGGAAGGGAGAATTTGGCAATATTTCTGAAGATTTGAAAATTCAACAAGTAAAAGAACATGTAGTTCAAGTTGTAAAATATTTTCGCAATATCCATTTGCCTAATACTAAAGGAGGAAACTACCTCAAGATGCTCCTAGGAATACACTTTCTGACCGTTTTCAATTATATTTGAGTAAATTGTCGAAGTTATTACAAATTTGTGATGAACACGAAGAAGACACTGATTAATAAATTTTTAAAAAGGTTCCAAATATTCAAATTAAAAGAATTGCCGAAGACCTTTTAAAAATTTAGAAACCAATCTCGGTGACACTTGATAGTATTTAGCAGAAATGCCTGTTTGTCTCATGCAGTTGAAGAATGGAAAAATTTGGGCGCGGTTTTTAAAAGATCTGAAGAGAATATAAAACAGAAATTTTCGCTTCTCATTTCCTTAATCCTATTAGAAGTAATAATGAAAACCCGTTATCGACTAAAGAAAAAAATCAGCTTTGGAAATAATTTCCAAATATTATTCTGCTGCAGGATTATTACCATTCGTCATTAATTGGAAGCTAAATCAGATCCAACTCACAAAACAATGTTTTCGCGAGAAAAAGTTTACGAAAAATATCATCTATACGACAGCATCACTACATTTAAATTTATATTAGAAAAACTCCATAAATATATTGCAGAAAAATAAGCAAACAAGTTTTTTTCAGCTTTTCAACTTACAACACAAGTGTTTCAAACTTTTTCTACTACTTATATTAGCTTGCACTATAATTATTTTAAAGCATTTATTGAAATATGGAAGGTATGCATTAACAGTAATTAATATCAATGACCAATGCTAGATAGTCTTGCCAATAATGTGGTCTAATAAGCAAATCATTATTTTTGACACGTTTCAGTTGGAAATAAGGTTTTTACAGCACAAAAGTCTTAAGACTGAAATTTAAAGGAATGAAATATTTTTATAAGTTAAGTTTCCTCAATATTATTGAGTTTTTCATACAAAAAGACGTTTTAATCCTCTTAGATCAAGTGCGATCTTTGTTTTATAATCGACTATATCTGCTCTCAACTCAACCCTTATCGCAGGCAAGGTTTTGAGAATACGCAACCTGGAACGAATCGTCCGATCAAAACCGACCAACACGACCGCGTTCACAGCTAACTCGATCTGTCTGTGTGGCCAGTCGCGGTGGTTCTTTCAGTCGCGGTGGTTTTTTATTAGTTGCCTTAGCAAGGCCGCTTGTAGCTAACGGCTTCAAAAATATTAAGACATCTTAATTTGCTCGTGGATTTATTGAATAAAAATTGCGGCACACCTGGCACCGCAAAAACAGTCGGTGATCGTCGTTACGTTTTCGTGTACAGGGTGTCACGGAATCAAGAAGAAGGAATTGCAACGTGAAAAATTCAGAGATTTAAATTGAAGAAATATCAAAATTAAATAAGTATATGTACCTACCTAGTCGAGGTACTGTAGATCAGTGAATTTGTAAGTATGTAGTAAAAATGGTATTTCGGCACTAGTTATTATTAAATCAATCCGTCATATCATTTTGCCAAAAAAAAGCATATTGTTATCATGTCCACTGCACCATGTTTGATTCGTCTTCAATTACTTTAGTTTCCTTCTTGATAACGTGCGTGCATTACTTTAAAGATTTCCGATCACAGAAGCTATAACCAAAGCAAAACTGGTAAATACATTGTACTTGCCTATCTTTAGAAATAGCGATAGATTAGATTTTAAAAAAAATGGCGCATTAAAAATGACAGCTTAAATTACAACTGGAAATGGGGTAACTCCAGAGGAACAGGTTACTAATTGATGGTATTAAGCACAAAACTGTTTACACAGCATAACTACTAGAGAGAATATAATCGAATCTTGGAGCACTTTTATTCATTAGGTCCACATATGCGACCAACTTGACACCTCAAAATGAATAACCAATAGAAACGTTGCGCTAACATGATCTGGATATGCTTACGAACTGGTGTACAAATATAATGTTTCTTTTTCTGGATACTGAAATATGTATAAGTATGCGATGATACCCAGTGCCCTATACCAGTGCCTCAGTGTACAAATTTGTAGCACTATTCCTTATTTTGAGATATTATTTTGGCCTCGTTCCATGATGATCTGTTCTCTTCCCAGTGTAGTACCAATTGCTTTGTCTCATCTTTGACTTCCTTTTTGTTATCTTTTTTCCTGCTTGTTTCGTAGTGGCCTGCCATATTAGCTTGACCTACCATGAATTATCCATGTTTTGAAGACGACTCAATAGTTTTTTAAAAATAAAATCTAAAATTCATTCTGTTCCTAATTCTTGTGCCTGAATGTCCTTTTCTTGTAACTCCTGCAGTTCGTCCTAGGAACCTCATCTCCGTTGTTACCAGTGGTGGATAGGTGACAATCTTGTATACCTTAACCTTTGTGTTTCTAGAGATTTATTTTTGAAATAACATTATTATTCAACGTGTCGTATTCTCCTATCTATTTCACCATCTTGACTTCCGCTGACTTTAATTAATATTTTTAACTATTAAAATTTCTGCAGTGGCTCTATTATCTTTTAGTGTTATGTATGTATATGTACGAGGTGTGTAAATTAAGTAATGAGACTGACAACGTATCGTTTGATAAGGCAACACGGGAAGCACGGGACATTGAGGGGCGACAAGTGGACATTGCAATATGCATTCGGTGCAAGTTTGAACTCGATCAAGTCATTTGGTGGTCTGTTGTCGTTTTTTCCTTGAACCCGGTTTTCGTAGTGCGTTCTACAAATGAAAGACATTAATTTCGTGCAACGGTGTGCTATTAGGTATTGCTGCAGACTTGGACAAAGTGCAAGAGACAGTGTTTTGTCAAAAGCCCAGGTTTTTCGGTGGTTTAAGGCATTTCCAAACGGAAGAGAGTCGATGGGAGATGAGCCACGCAGCGGAAGACCTTTAACTACAAGAACCGATGGCAATGTCGACAGAATTCGCGATCTTGTGCGAACAGGGACAGTCGAATTTGTCTCACACCACTGTTCATCAAGTTTTGATCAATGAATTTGGAATGAGGTAGATCTGCTCGAAAATGGTTCCAAAAAACTTTTCGCAGGAACAAAAGGACACTAGGAGAGAAGGGTGCCTTGACTTTTTGGAATCGATTGAAAATAATGAAAAATTTTTGGAACGTGTCATTACTGGTGAGAGTTGGGTGTGATCTCATTGTTTTTCTGTAGGTCTTTCTCGGTACTATGCGTAATTACTAGATCGTCCGAAAATGCACATTGTCAAATTTATATCCGTTTCAGGCGTCCATATTCTGCATTAACTTTTTCAGCATTGAATGTAAGAAAATAAATTTCATTCTTTGGTATCACTCTATATAATCCCACTGCCGAAATCGTGCCACCCATTGGCGAATACGTGGAGGCCCCTTTATTTCTTAATGAGCTTTCTGAAAAGGCCAATAAATACGTACACGCATAGTTCGGTTTGCGCGACAATTCCATCTTGGACTTGTTCGTTTTGCTTTGCTCTGGACGGCGAATTTCAAGGTGACGATCGTTTTTCAGGCGACCGCGGCTCGCTGACGCAAAAAGCGATGCGAAAGGCAGCCAGATCGCGCCGAAATGCCGGCCGCCGGTGCTAACGCGCGGTATGTTGATCTCGTTAAGCTCTGATTGGCCTTTTTTGCGCTCGTTTCGGTACTCCATTCACAATGAGAGGAATCGGAATCCGAAGGCGATGCATGAATCGGTCGTTCAGAAAACCACACGCGGTGTAGCAATAAATCCCCAAATAGAGTGCTTTTTGGAGAGTGACGTATCAATGAGTACGATGAGCGGACTGAGAAAATAAACTCATCAATTGGAAAATTTGTTGGTAGGAAATGTGTGTGTACAGGCTGTTTTCTTTAACATTTGCCAAATTGTACAAACGGCTAATAATGACAATAAAAAACTAAAAGAAAAGAAATACCTTTACCACCTTAATGAGTGTAGGACTCTAGATTCTTATTTCGGCAACTGAGAAGGCACTCCAAGGCACTACGCCTGGAAAAGCTGTGAAAAAGCAGGGACAACCTAGGAAGCTGGCCTGATTTACAGACGGGTCAAAGACCATCCATGGATCTGGATCTGGAGTATATAGTGAGGTGGGGGATATAAAAATCACCATCCCACTAGGAAAATACACCACTGTGGTAGGCAAAGGTGTACGCTATATTGCATTACGCAATAGAAAACAATAAGCGGGTTTATATTGTAACTGATAGTCAGACGACACTTAAGACACTATGCAACCCTAAAGTGACACCAAGACTGGGTTGGGAATGCATACGGAAACTGAAGGTGCTAGCGGAACGCAATAAAGTTACTTTGTTGTGGGTGCCTGGGGATTTGGGAATTTTAGGCAATGAAAAAACTGATGAGCTAGCGAAGATAGAATCATCGTCTTCATACGTGGGCTCAGAATCTGCCCCGGGAGTGTCTAAAAACACAGTACGAGGGCAGATACGAAAATGGGTCCAAGAATAACATGAGGAATACTGGGAAAATACAACCAGGCAAAGTCGTGGTAAAACCTTTATTAAGGAGCCATCAGTGAAGAAGGCTGACAAACTACTAAATTTTAGTAGGAATAACCTTTGTGCGGTAATAGGTCCTCTGTCAGGACATTGCGCGCTGAAAGGATACCAACAGAAAATTGGGGTTAGCATTGAGGACCAAAGCTATGAAAGGAGCATTAGAGACCGCATACCACACCTTATTTGAATGCAGACCTAAAAGACAGGCAATCTTTGGTAAACCAAAAATGAATCCAGAAGACCAGGGACCTGTATAGATTAGTACAGGGCACAAGGATCTGCGAATGGGTGGTATAGGGCGTTGGTACAAAAATTGGAGATAAATACAGAAAGCTAAAGTGTTTTCGATGGTTCCTATAAGAGAAAAAACTGTGCATCATCACTCATGTATCATCAATTGTGTCATTCTATATGAACTCTCAACTCTTTGCTTCGCTATGGAACTGTCATCACCATCCTTTTGGTTTCAAATAATATTTTATTATCGGGAAAATTTCATTTCATAACTTTTGTTAAGGTAAGATCATGTATATGGAAATTGTTCGATAATAGAACATGTAAATGGATGCTCCAAAACAATTACCACTCCATACTTAAAAGCCGTGTATAACAAAATTTAAATTTAACTAGTCGTGCACTAAAGCCAAGTTAGTTAGATTTTCTTTTTTTGTCAAATTGAAATTACGTGTATAGTATTTTAATTGTGTAGACTAAATGTCTGACCTTGGTCTTAAAAATGAAATAAATGAATGGTATTTTTTCTCCACACCCGTTTCTAGGACAAGTTTTTCTTCAGAAATTTTTCCAAAATAATCTTTATAAAATCAACACCGACGTTTTCTTAATAGCATTCATATTTCGTTAACTCCACTACGGTCAAAATGTGCTCACTCACGCTTTGTTTCCATAAGCGTAGTGGTCATGGTAGCATAAATACGAAACACGTCATAATATATTTAATAGAGCAAGTGACTCAACTGGTTATTTGCATGAATTTTAATGGCTAAATTAATTTGGTACAGCTTTTTTATGTATCTATTTTATAATAACAATGTAAATTAGACTGTAGACTGGATATGAAGGATACAAAAAAGAGCAAATGAGAGGTAAAAAGAAGGACAATGACTTGGTATAGCCTGCATGGGAGTAATAATGTTTATTTATTGCCACTTTTTAATAGTTTACCTTCAATGTCGTTTACATAACACCAACAAAATTTAGAACACTGCAGAGTATTACTTATTATTAGTTTAGATTTTCAATGTAGCGACAGTTTAATATATTGGAAAATTTAGGTTAAACCCACTACTGCCCACAGAAGTAAAGAACCTGTCGACTATTACAGATTCCAAAAAGGCTAAATATACTAAACAAATCTAATTTTCAAAGATGTTAAATGAGTTGTAACAGAAGTCAGCGCAGTTGGATTTCCAGAACCCCAACTCTTGATAAAAAGTGCGAACAAGCAAGTTGAGAAGGCAGCCTCAGCTCGTGACCAATATTTTTTTTGGCAAAATTATGACGGGCGATGAAACGTGAGTATTCCACTCGGATTCGGCTATAAAACAAAAGTACAATGTAACAGATGCACATCTCCACCACTCAAAAACGCAAAGAAGCAGGCATCTGCAGGGAAGCTACCGACGTGAATTTCTTGGGATAATGAGGGCATCCTTTGAGTCGAGTAGGTATATGAAGAAGGGGCCCACACTTGCCGTCGATATCTTAAAAGAAACAATTAGACATGTAAAAGTTTCTACGAGGGATGGCTTTTACATTTCGGGAATAGGCGTTCCAGGTGCTGCCACCTGACAACTGACGGCTGTATCGTAAATTTTGGCTATTTTGATAGTATACTTACTCAGAATATTTTGACGTACAAGAGATATTTGTCTGTAAGTTGCTTCAAAAAATCATCTTGGCTAAAAAATAGAATTAAGTCGTAAACATTTTCGTGTCATTGTTTTTTACAATTTTCGATGTGGATTATCCCAACAACAGTGTGTCGATGAACTTAATTCGGCATTGGCGATGAAGCACCATCAAAAACTAGTGTATACTGGTGGTACGCCGAATTCAATCGTGGCCGTACTTCACTCACTGACGAATTTTCCAAACTCAGTTGTTGTTCCGAAAAACATTGATGCTGTGCGTGAACTGATATTGCAAGATCGGCATGTGACGTATCGTGAGATTGAGGTATCCTTGGATATTAGTGGGACCAGCATACATTAAATATTGCATCAACATTTGGCCGTCAAAAAAATTTGGTCGCTTTGGATACCACATAATTTGGCAATAGGTCAAAAATGGCTCGTGTGGATTGGTCGAACGAAATGCTCCAAAAATACGATCACAGTACTTCAAAACATGACATCGTAACAGGTAACGAATCATGGCTCTATGACTACGAGCTCGAAAGTAAACAGCAGTCAACTGTATTGGTCTTTCAAGAGGAGCCAAATATCCAACAAAAGTTGTTTGCGCACGAACCACTTCGAAGCAAATGGTCGCCTGTTTCTTCGGAAAAATCGGACATGTGCAACTGTACTATTGGTGCAACGTCTGACGTCAATTCTGAATGGTACACAACCATTTGTTTGCCAGAAGTATTCGGAGAAATAAGGGAAACCAACGGCCGAAGACGAATCATTCTCCACCAGGACAATGCGAGCTCTCACGCATCGGCTCAAACAAAAGAGTTTCTGGCAACTGAAAAAGTTGAGTTGATGGGTCATCCGACTTACAGCCCAATGACTTTTTTTTGTTTCCGCACATCAAACGAGAAAATTACGTGTTTCGACGGCTGAAAGAGCGGTTGATGCTTTCAAGGAGTTTATTTTGGAGGTACCTCAATCGAAGTGGAAGAAGTGCTTCGAAAACTGGTTCAAGGCATCCCTCGTATACCCAAAAAGGAGGCTATGTAAATGTTTGACCAAAAGAACTTTATATTGCTACACAAGTGCCGATTTCATAAAGCTCACTACACTGAGGAATAATTCAGCAACTTTTGTTGAGTTACGAAAGACCTCTTACGGCTCTGACGTAGCTTCATCAGCTGGACTATTTCCTATTTTCTAGGCTGTCAAACCACTTTCGAGGACTAATTACTACTAATCACTCTAATTGGGATAAGTAAATGCTTTATTAATTTCAAAAGTATACAGAAAAGAATTACAGAAAAAAATTAAAAGAACTGCATATTTTATATCAATAGTGAATCGTGGGTGGTACTTATTACACATTCATTGAGAAACAGCGAACATTTCTAATCTAAGTAAACGAGAGTTTGGCTTTTATTGGATTTAACAATAAAGTTCTGATCGTTGCATTAAAAGTAAGTTTATCCTTGCATTAATATGTTGCTAAGTTTATTTAGCTTACCTTGCATCAGATTCTGTGTTAATTCGAACAAAAAACTGAGATTTCTGCATTCAACGAGAATAAATGACTCATTATAAATGTCTAAATCTAAGTGAATATCCAGTATCTATAAAGTTTGTGTGCGCGTAGGTACATAAATGTCGATATTAACTATAATATAACATTGTATATGCTCCGTATATACATACAAAAGGAAAACAAAGCTCTAAAAATAGAAAGAACCAGTTTCCAGAGCGACAAGAGAGCGAGCTATGTTAATTCGACTTGAGTATATGGCATGATCTCGACACATACAGCAACAGGTGTGCAGGGCACCTCACAGATTGCAAAATAACTAAATGGACGTGTCCGTTGTGTGTATAGCAGCGTACCGGTGTGTGTTTATGTTCGCGTAGATGTACTGCGTAGTACCGCACACACGCAACGGGTCCGGGAGTCCGGGGTATATAAGTACGCGGCGTATTCTCGTGGAGATACGGAAAAGAGTTTCTAAACTCTTTTATTATCCGCGTACATGTTACGCGGGACGCACACGCGGTGTCAATATCCATAAAATATTATGTTTATACGCTGACCAGTGTAGATGCATGCCTCCAATTTACATATATATACATAAATACGTGCGTGCTTCCCATCTACCTACCTCTCTGTTCTCTCCAACAAGCGGAGTATTTAAAATTTTCATTCATGGTTGGTGGCAACCTGTTTTATATCGCATCCTAATTAATGCCGATTGTATCTGTTTATTATCCTGTCCGTTGGAGGTGGTTTTGATATAACGTGGACGCTCTTCAATTATGCATATCTTCGAAACTGCGTAGATACCGCCCCTTCTCAATTCTATACTACCGTACAAAAGTAGCAAATTATGGTTTAAAATTCGAGGGATGTCCGGTTACTAAGGTACATTTGTAAATTGCAGACAGACTACTTTATTTATAGAAATCAAAAATACACTAAGTAAAAGCATGAACTGTTAGCTTCTTTTCAACATAACCGCCGCCAATGTTAAGGCACTTATCCCAGCGAGCCGCAAGCTTCTGTAAACCCTCTTGGTAAAAGGTGCGATCTTTTCGCACACCTTCGGCAGTAGAATAGCTATGAACGGATACCCGTTGCAATTGAACGACTATCTGTTGTGGCGGAAACGGCTGGCTTATATGTCTGACGTTTGCTATTGGCCAATACGTAAGACAAAATTACACACAACGAAAAAAACTGTCTGCGCATACGAAACTTATGTTGGATAAAATGAAATATTAATCATCGCAACGTCTTTGTAATATCAGTTGTCAATTTTCTTCGGTTGTTTTTGGCTGTGTCTTGTGTTTCTTGTTACATTATTTGTTTAGAATATTGTAGAAAAGGAAGTAGAATTATAATACTACATATTCGGAGTGATAATGGCTTTGTTGAAAATGGGTTGCTATATTTTCAATCGAAAAGAAACCTCCGATTATCACGAGGAAACGAATGGTGAAGTATTTACAGAGTAGATGAGAAATGCTCTATCCTTTTTAGAACAAAATGGTGTTATTGTAATTTCAGCGAACAACGACAATGACAACGAGTGCATGGAAAGAGGATATTTTGATTAATTAGCTTGTTTCAAAAGAAATTGTCTCCGATATCTCACACTTAAACGTTGAACTTCTGGAACTCGCTAAAAGCTATCTATACCCTATGTAATCGATGAGATGATAGCAGAAATTGGTCGCAAAATTGCCCAAGAAAGCAATATGTATGAGCTGGATAACATCGTAGAAGATATGACGGAAGGATTTATTATTACCGCTAATACTGGGTTATCATTGGAAATGCCCTCTCTAAGTAATGCTCGCGCATTAGCAACATAAAAAATGATATTTCAAGTAATTTGTACATCGTTCTATAATTGTGATAATTGTAGCTACTTTAAAAAAGAACTATTAAAATGTCTCATAGAAGTCTATTTTATTCCGAAGTGTGTTTGAATATGTGAAATCTATATAAATAAAAATGTAAATGTTCGTTTGTTAAAAATCTAGGATCTCCGAAAGTTCTTCACCGATAGCTTTGAAATTTTGACACAACCAGAGATAATATAGTAAGGATAGATGGGGCACTTAACGTTAAAACGGTGAGTATATCCCTCTGGTGGTCTGCGAACCTAACTAAACAGACTACCGCGCCAAATCTCATATATTTCAAACTTGACAGGATGCATAATGCCACCCAAATTTCTATTCATTCTTTTATACAAGCTTTTTTTCGCCTAATGTCATTCACAAAATGTGCCAAAAAGCGTATGCATTCTGCCGTGCAGATTTTGAAGTAGCACATGCTCTATTTCCAACTATAATTCTGTTCATAATGTGAGCGCACAAGTTGCGCAAAAAACACGCATTGACGGTTTCGATTAACGTATTCCTGAAAGTTATTTTTACAATTGCAAGTAATTTTTTTTTGGTTACCAGACGGAATACAATAAATACACTGTTCGGATTACTTCTGCGGCACAAAATTGTTAAATCAACTAATTTTTCAAACACAATAACGCACCAACCAACTTTAACAATAATTTTATTCACGCACTGACTTCTATAATAGCAACTTGCAGAATAAAGTCTCTGAAGGAAAACAGTTCGCTCTAACGTTAATCTACCATACTCAACAAAAATATAGCTATTAGGGGGCGGGGAAGGGAGTGATAAAAACATGCTTTTTTCTCTTTTTAATTTAACTAGACTGAGACGTGGCCGTGAACAGCTAGTATAGAATATATCTAAAATAAAATTGTATCCATTTTTTTTTTTTGTTGGATTAAAGAGAAGATGTAGAAAAGATGAAAATTTATATTTTTCTTAAATATCTTACTAAAATATTTGTCATTAGAATTTAGTGTTACTATCAATGAAACTGACATTTTACTTTCAAATTACCCGCCATTATTTAATAGAGTTAAATTTTGGCAGTGTTATACGAACGCGATTGCAGCGCTATCTAGTATGTTCTTAAATGCATATACTTTACGGACACATGTATTTCTCTAATGTATTGGATAAAGATGAAGCAAGCCGTGTATTCGCCAACATTCGTACAGCAGAGTAATGTGTGTTCTGTTCTAACAGACTGAAACATCTACCCGTTTCTTTTACTCTTTACTGAGGTTATCTGCAGCTGGCAGAAATTCATTAGTTGGCAAGGTGAGTAGTTCGTATTGTTTAAATATTGCACAGCGTGATTTCCGTACTCCCAATTGAAGTATGGCAAGTCTTTTGCACAAGAAAAGCACGCCGCTAGTGCATTGCCCCAAAATATCACACATCTTACAGTCGGAATCGTACACACGATAGTATGCATCAAGCAACATTCAATGCCAACATTATTCGATAATATTTTTAGTGCGCAACACAAGCGAGATAAACTTGATAACAATTGATCCTAAGAAGTACGTTTCTTGCACACATTCATTGAAAATTTACTTCAAAACACACTACGATGTTTGGTTCATCTCCACCAAATGTCATCAATTTTGTTTTCTCTTCTCTTTCTGTTAAGATGTAAGCTGCGGTCTGCAAATCATTCATTAAGTAATTTTAGATTTAATTTTAGCTTATTAGAAAGTTCTTGTCTTTTGTTCTATTTGAACCTTAATGTTATCAAACCATTGTCTCAATGGAGATAATGGCTACCTAGTTTCTTATCTCCCAATAAAAAACTCCTATTTAGGGTCCCGAATTCGGGAATTGGTTGAGAATGAGAGCCGACGTGCTCTTGAAACACATGTGTACCGAATTTTACTAAATTAATTTTGTGCGGTGTGGATCTCCCGATACTACGTATTAGTGATATCAGCCCACAGTTCTTGCAATTCTTTCACAGATAAAGAATGAGCTAATAAACAATTTTATTCTTAATTTTGGATAAATTAATAGAATTAGTACTACGATGTATTGCTTCAAAATTGTGAAAATCATTTTGAAAATTCACCTTCCTAAGAACAATAATATTTAAAACAAGAGTAAGAGTTATCCAGAGAAATATTATTCGCACATTTGTTAGTACTTCCTTTCCTAAATTTCTAATTAGGCGTCAATGTAATAATTCTTAAGAATTAATGTTCAAAATTTACAAAGGCCGGCTCGGATTTCACAAAATATATTACAGCAATGTATACTAAGTGTTTGTAATATAGTAACTTTCTACAGAAATCTGATATCGGCCCTTTTAATATTATTCCCGAAGCGTTATGAAAGAAGATTGGTTACTGAACTTCCCTGCAATAATAAGGATGAGAGGGAACCCGCTTTCGGGATATTAATTGCCTTATTGGATTTTAATTAAAGAAACAAGTTAGAAAGCAAGTTCCCTTGATTTAGGGGATTTTCAAAGAAGCTTTTGTTTTGCTTTATAGGAAAATTCGAAATTAATTTTTATGCGCGAACTCAAGAAGCGCTTGTAATAGCAGAGAATAAACAATGCCAAATTGCTCATTAGCATTTGTAGATTTCTAAATACGAGGTTTTTGTGTCATTCGAATGTCAAATATATAAACAGCTATTTATTCCTGCTGCAGCAAAACGGTTCGACATTACCGCACAATGATGTGGTTGTTGCATGAGCAGTCATTTGCTAGTCGATGTAAATAGGAAACACCTCTGTGTGTACATATCATGTATGTTATTGTGTAACCTGTGCAGGTTTTATTAATGCTTTTATTTATGTAAGATACTCCGCTGTATGCCCACATATATATTCGAATCAGGTTAAACCGATAATTCAAGATCAAATACCGAGGAAAGATTCCCGCCCGAGCGAATGCATTTTATGTTTGCTTTTTATGGAAATATGCAAATAGATTATATAACAAAGGAAATTTTAAGTGATTTCTTGAGGCACTTCCGCTTTCATCACTCTATTTGTTTTCGTTATATTCGTACATACCCAAAATTATGCGGTACTGGATTTCACGCAGTTTTTATGTGCATGTCTGCTTAGCATGTTCGTAGAAGTCCAAAGAGCATTATGCTGTGAGGTTAGAGTTGAAAATGGGTCTCACGACGGTAGGAAAAAGAGTTTATTTTGGAGCATTATTTTCGCCAGTACAGAAATGGCTATTAGGATGGGCCGAGTTTGAAGTTAGTGGCGAAACAATATCATGAATAATTTCACAAAGCGGCACCAAGCAACGCAGTGTATTGTGACAACGGAAGGGAAGACCTCGTGCGCCAGTAACTGTGAGAACAAGTGAAAATCATGGACGGGTCGTCAATCAGGTTTTGAGCGAAGTCTTCGACAAACGTCCTTGAAGTAGAAGATCAGCAATATGTCGCTTCCGCGATTGTTTAAAGACGTAGGTGGATTTTCGTACCGCATTCAGCTTAGACAAGGATTGGCAAACCAAGATATGCATTCCAGGGTTGTGTATTCTAGACGAATTTTGACTATGGTGTACGACGATCCAGATTTTTTGCGCAATGTGTGGGCCTCTAATGAAAATCACATTCATTTGGAGGATTACAACAATAAGCAAGCAACGCGCTACCTTGGTTTCGGGACGTTGTCGTTCAGAAACCGCTACACAGTGGGCGTGTGACAATACGGTGTACAGTGTCAGCACACGGATTGTTTGATCCGTATTTCATTGAGGATAGTGATGGTATACCTCTTACTATTACACAGGAACGTTATAGGAACATTGTGCCATTTATTCTGGATCTCAGAAGATTTTATCGTGACAGGAACCTCCGTATGGAATGACACTGGTTTCAACAGAACAGTGCGAGCAGTTACACTGCCCCTCAGTCGATAGCACTGTTTTGGGAAACTCTTCAAGGACGAATCATATCCCGCAGGACTGATTTCATTTACCCATCACATTCCCCTGATCTTACACCACCGGACGCCTAACTACGAGTAATGTTAACAGAGAAAGTGTTCAGCGGTACAGACCCACCCAAAATTACGAGGGAAGATCGGCTTGTTTCAGGAATCTGCAGCAACCTGTGTTCTCAAACATGTTTGACATGTTTGTGACTGTAATAAACAGTGTTTAGAGCAAAATGGCGCACATGTTGAACATGCGTACTACAGATATAAAAATGTATAAGTTATAATTAATGCAAGTAGTGCTCCGGTACTGTATATTTTGGCGCGTACTGTACATATTTGCAAATGCGAATCTTCTTCTTACAGCTCTTGCATAGCTCTATAAAGATAGAGACGGTTTTGAAGCTAGTAACGTTTACACCGATATTGGTGTATGGTTATGTTGGATTATAAATGTCCCCATCCAAATAGACGCATGACTGACCTAAGCGTCTTTGGTTCAACCTGCTAGCGCCTGCATGAGACAGACAGAGGCAAAAAGCTGAATGTAAAGAAACTGTTGGATTTGAGCCTGATATTGATGAAGAAATTGTGCAAACAGCTATTACCGGCGTCGTGGCTGTATGACGACTAGTTCAGGCGAGAGAGAGCCTACGTTTGCATTGTATAGCCATTATAACTACTCTTCAAAACGATTCTGCGATTCTGTGAATTTATAGAAGGATTGTTACTTTCGTAACGTGTTACTTTTGTCCCCGATCTCTCCTACGCATCAGTTGTATGGTATCCATTGTATACTTATCAACAATATCTATTTAACATGTTCGAAAACAATTCACGAGTAGTTGACCAGAGCTGGTGAAGTGTACCCAAAAAGAACTGATATGACACAACTTTAAATACTTTTGCGCAGTTGCAATTTTTTGTGTGATATACTTCATCGTAAGCTTGATCCCCCAGACTCTATCTCAAATTAAATTCTCAGTCTATTTCACTGTTACATATACAGCTAGTACCATATTTTGATATAATCTCTTGCTGTGCAAACATTACAATAAATTTATGTAACAGGAAACAGTTCATGTATGCCATTGGTTTCATAACAGCAGCCGTTTATCTTTTTTGAGATTACAAGCTTTGGTATTACATAAACATAAATTAATAAGTACGTGTGTAAAGTTTTATGTAGAATGTATGCTTCATTATTCTTTTTTTATTGATATAACACTCTGTCTACAACTGTTTAATTGGCTTTCGTATGTTATACCTATAGATATAAATACGTTATTCGTTTATTAGTATTTTTATTATTAATAATAAAAACTCGGGGATTTTATAAAACACTATATTTATTTATCTTTACATACTTTTTACAATAGAAATCTTAGGGCAGCATATCGTTCGTTTGTATTGCGTAAATCATAGTCCAAATCCCACTACTCCACTACTTCAACTTCAGGTATTTCCTTTCCTTTCCTTATCTTTGGTTTCACCTTTTCCTCTACGTAGGGATGCTCTTCGTTGTACTTTAGGGCTCTAGCGATGGCTTCCGGAATTGGCGGCGCGACCGGCAGGGTGTCTCCTTCTGCGTGGAATCCGTTCTCATCGGCAGTGTACGTCACGCTGTGTGCGACCCCATCCTTGTCTGTGTACGAATATTTTCCCTCTACGTCGATTACGGATTCCTTGTCGACCGTTTTGATGACGCCTTTCTGCTCCTGAACGGTACCATCGCCGGATTCAAAACTGCAATTTTCAATTTCCTGCATAACGTCGTAATAAATTGAATGCGTGGGTAAGGTTTTGTTGCTTAATCATTTCTAGGGAAAAAATTTGAGCGCGGATGGAGAAAGAGATGTATATTTTGCAATTCATAGAAGGTGATCCATTAAAGTGATCCATTCAGAGGTAATGCTTTTGGAGTTAAAAAGACTTCAAGTGATAGCAAATAATCGGCGATTGAAAACTGCATTCTCAAATATAATTATGGTTGTTCAATATTAAATGTATAGTTCGAGTGTCTTCAGTTATTATGAAACAAAATGTACTATTTTTTTCCATTAGGGAATTTTAAATCAGAACCGAAATAGAGCCAACGGAGGTGTAATCAACTCTCCATTATGAAAAGAAAAATTTTTTGAATATAAAAAATCGGGAAATGAGCATAGTACCATATTGACAAATAAAAGTGACATCTTATGGTTGACAAAGGTGGAAGCCATCAAAATTTCCTAAAAGAATATTATGGCCTAAATAATGGTCAACATTTAATCTTTAGAATGACGCACAATTTAAAAGGACCTAACAAAAAGGCAAATTATTGGAAAAAATACTTCCTTCGAGAAATCCAGCTGAAGGTAAAACGTTTTTGCTTGGTTGGTTCATATACCAACGTTCCTAAAATATTTGTGCTTTCACGATTTATAATACCCGCAGGATTTTAAGCCATATTAAGGCATATAGTGAAGGCATTTATTTAGTTTGGAAAGCAGATGAATGCTAAAAAATTACATTAGTAGACCAACATTTTAAGATAAAATTAAAGTTATTCGAAGAGTTAAACATCTAGCGATGAGGAGCTTAAGAAGAGATTGCCAATGGTAGTAACAAAACCAATGAGATTTCTAGTTTTTCTTATTTCACTGGAATTAATTAAAATTTAGGCTACTCTAACCCACAGATTCGATTAAATACTTAAGGAAAAAGGAAAATAATTTGCACATATGCACTTCTCTAGTTTAATATCGTTGAACATTTAGAACATAATCACCCAATAATAAACATGAGTACTTTATAATGAAACGAAAAAACTAATTAAGGTCAAATGACCCTGAGTGGACGTGCAATGTGAATGTGTTGAAGTAAGTAAAAAATGCAACAACATATGAAGTGTGAGGGTAGGTTGATGTACGTAGTTTTGGTGAAAGCCAAACAAAACACAGTGAAGGAAGAATTTAGATAAGATCATCGGTCAACGAGATTGGGTTAAATATACCCAGCCAGATAAATGAAGCCAGACTAAGTAGATAATGCTTCAAAGAACAAGGTTTGAACCATAACCCTCATATATAAATCCTATTCAACATCTTTCGGGTCATTTCATATTATAGGTCGTCGCATCTGATACCAAAGCCCAAGAGAAATCGGTAGAAATATAATAAATAAAAGTAAAATTGAAAAAGTTTCTGTTGATATACGGCAATCATAGAATTGAATGATGGGACGTTGCAGGTTTGTATTCAAATTACATAGGGCATTTTTTAGAAGCGGATTCCATTAATCTTAGCATATTTCCATACCCCAAATCTGAGTTCCGAGTTGGGAATGCTTCTTTAGCAGTTGATAATATGCATAACATACTTTATTGATTCTAACAGCTCGCGGTGGATACACTTACGTTAAACATTATTAAAAGCGTTAAAAAATTAACTAAAAATTTACTAAATTACCGATACACTGTAGATAATATCTTTAAGAAAAGATAGTGAAATTGAAGATGCTATAACTTCATGAAAGGTAGGGAAATAAAATATTCTTTAACCCCATGGTTAAAGTGTGGGCAGATATCTGTTACGAAATAGAATAGAATAGATTATTGTTAAGCAAAATGTAGGATTAGGCTAACTCTGCATTAATTAGAATGGTATGTAAAATGTAAAATTTCAACAAAACCAGTTAAAGAAAAAATGCAAGAACTGAATAAATTGGTTTAAGAACGATGTGTAAACCATATAACAAAGAATTGGTGCAAAAGATAAACAATCAGTAGAAAATAGATATATTATTCGTAGAAAAAAGCATAATTGTATAACATTATCATTACCCAAAAGTGTATCCATCGAGTTGAACATCACTGTGCTGAGACACAATCGGTACTACTTCTGGGCTATTCGCTGGCAACGGCGTAGGAGGTGCGCCCAAGCAGACACCGAATAGGAACAGTACAAATACAGATTTCAACATTTTTCGACGCTAACCTTCTTACACACTGAATATTCGCAATTCCAACGAACAATTTATACGAATCAAGTTGGCGTTTTTTTCGCTCTTATGTAGCAGGATAAATACTGGTTTATAATAATAAATAAATAATTGAAATGAACGAACAATAATGTCAAAGTATTACGCGAATTCTGTGGGAACATCAAAGATTGATGGTCAATACCATAACAAAATAATGTCAAAGTTTAATTTAAGTCAATAAGTGATCACTCACCGTTTAAAAATATTTATGTGTTAATTGATACAATAAAGTATTTCCGTGAAAAGTTGTTAAGGTTTTCATTGAGAGAGTTTTTGAAGCATGTAGGAGGGACTAATTATGTTGTGTACTATTTTGTACAACTGAATTTGAACAACTTCAAAGTGTCTATTAAGTTATCAAGAGCTCTACAATTGTTAGTTGGCAATATGTTTAATAAATTAACAACACATGAAGTAAATCATTATATGATTGAATGAAGAAAGAAGCTATGTCTAACGCATTGAGAAACGTATTACCTACTAAATCTAAACAACTACAGGGAAATTATCCTGATAGTTACGACCTAAAAGAACTAATATCAATTATTAGAAAGAGACTAGAGATACATAAAGAATGCCGAATAGGAGATTGCTAATAGAAAAGGAAACTCAACGGTAAATGTGATACACGTCACGGCGCAAAAATATAAAAAGGTAAAAGAAAGCAACAATGAACCCCGCATGTTATTTATAGGTTTTCGGCAACACAAATATAGTAGCATAAATAAGAAAAAATGAAGGAGATAAAAATACGGAGTAAATTGATAAGATTGACAGGAAAGATGGTATAGGGATCACGAAACAATTTTGTATCCATTGACGGGCTAACGATAGATATAAAAATTGAGAGTGGAGTGAGGCAGGAGACACCCTATCAACCACAATATTTAATGTGCCACTTGAGGCACGATATGGGAATCAGTTAAAGCATAGCACAGAGTATTATGGCACGAAGTAAAAAAGATTAAAAGATGTAATAACCCTATGTAAGGAAGTCAAAGCTAGGCTTGGAAATAAACCAAAATAAAACAAAGTATGTCATAAGTAGAAGATGAGTAACAGATGCAGATCACATTAAAATACACTAAACATTTAAATGAAAGAGAAATGTTAAATATGTAGAGGTAATTGTAATGGAAAAAAAAGATAGGAGTTTGGATGATACAGACAAGTGAGCGTAATTGGATATATCAGAAACTGCTAGAAGACAGAAATATTACTAAAAGAAAACTATGCTAAAGATTTAGCAAGCAGTAATCAAACCTGTTGTTGCCAATTGTAGCCCAGACGATGTATCTTACAAGCAACAATGTAGGAGTCAGAAATATTATAAAGAAAGATATCAAGGATAATCTTGGATCCAAAGAAGGGCAAGAAGCCTATCAAGTATGGAACCACAAAATTAGTAATGTATTGGATGGAGAACACATAATGAAATACATAAAAGCACAACGGCTGAGATGGTTTGGGCAAATTGAGGGAAGTAGAGAAGAGGCCACCGTTAATAACTAGCGGAGGAGGGATCAAAAGTGAGACTAAGAACAGGATGCTACGAGGAAACATAAGAAAAGCAAACTACTAGAAAGGAACTCACCTAGAGAACAAGGGGAGTGAGTCATCGCGTAATAGCAATTTAAGGGCTCTAATTAGAGCGGCCGTATACCGAAAGTAAATTTTGGCCTATATCTAAATAATTAACTGAAACCTAGACAAAAATATGTGGGCAAATAATAATGACCGGTAATGTAGGTCACTTCTCTACAGGACGCTTGACATTTACAACCCAGGAGTCACCTTAAAGCTTTCCACGTAGATAAAAGTTAGTATAACTCGTTTTAATTTGTAGACAGAAGACGTGTGATCTTTTCTGAAAATTGGCTCATCTCGCACCACACATTACACTAACCAAAAAGCAAGCTTCTGCAACTGAAATTGCTACTAAACAGAGCATTAAGTATCATGAAAATGTGTTCTATAAAACAACCGCTGATAAGAAAAACTAAAAAAAACTAAACTGCTAAAATTGGTGATCTAACACTATATGTTGTTTGAAGATCTTAGTATACTTTTTGATCCAAAACTCACATTTAATGATGATCAACTAGAAAAATGCACAAAACATGCATCTAAAGTTCAAGAGTTTATGACCCAAAACACCAGCCAATCAAGTGTTCTGCTTTTGTCACACTCTATAATGCTTTTGTTCGTTCCAAATTGGAATATTGCTCTGGTGTATAGAAGACAGGGTATTTATAGTTTATGAACGCAGCACAGGAAATTCAGCAAAAATTCCTAAAATCCCATGGAGTTGTTTTTGTTTTTAAATTAATTAATGGTTTTATTAATGCACCAGAGTTGCTGAATTTACTTAACTTTTACATTATGAGGTTGATACATTTCTATACATGTTTGACACCTGTAGTACTTCCAATCACGGGTTCTATCCAAAGAGTGCATGAATGTGTTAATAATAATGTGCTGTTTGTTAAAGATGTGATTTCCTTAAATGAAATGTATATTTATTTTTTTAAAGAAGTTAAGGAAAAAAGGAATGAACTGTACTAAAAGTTATCTAATTAAAGTATGGGTGAAGACACCTTACGTATTATTGATATCATATTATTTAAATTGCTGTCGAACACGCTACAGAATAAGATCAAATTGAGATTATTATCTATACTGCCTGGATTATGAAGTGGTTATATCTAATATCGTTTCAAAGTGTTGTTCATCGATCGATGCATGAACATGAACAAATTTTAAGTTTTTCTATACAGAATATAGTCCTTACATACAGTATGGGTGAAGGGCCAGTAGTGTGAGGATTTCAGTGTTGGACCGTTGGACTTGGTCTTAGCATTATTATGAAACATTTGGCATTGAAACAAGTAATAGGTGAGGGCAACGTAAAAAGAGAAGGAAACATCATGAACAGGAGACAGCAAATAATGGGATATGTGGACGACCCAGCTATTTTAACAAGCGCTTCAGTGAAGAAGCATCCACGATAAGGCTAACTTGAGCCAGAATAAATGTACGGTTATGAGAATAGCACAAGAACACCGGAATGCAATCCTGGAGCTAATTGCCGGATTGAGAATAATAAAACTTGAAGAGGAGAACGAGGTTCTGTATGCGGGAGCCAGAATCTCCAAGAAAAAGTGACAAAGAATAGGAAGTAGACTCGAGATTGCTATACGCAAGCAGAAGTGCCCTCATTCACTTGCTGGCGGTAATGAGTGGAACAATTATATGTTACAGTGATCCGAGTTTAAAAATAGATTTATTGAAAGTGGATATTAATGATCGACAATGATTATTCCAATTTAAAGAACGAGTGAACATTAACCCCAAGAGATTCCGGGACTCTGCCGGCATTATCTCTTGATTAGCAATACGAAGCTTGATACAGTATCGACCTTTTTCTGAAACGTGTGAAAGAATTTATATTTAGTTTTTTTTAATTCAAGGATAATTTGTTGGCACAAAACCATACAAAAATTTTATCCAACATGATATTAGTATCGGACTCGATACTCTCTTCATCTTCAGAAATTATTATCGTAATGTCAACTGCATAGCACACTACTACATAATCATACAGGAAATTAACTACATCGTTCAGAGACAGTGAAAACAAAAAGGGACCAACGCGGTACGCCCATATTATTATTATTAGGAGTAGGATGTTATTCTATTCTTTGTTGTGGCGCTTGTGACCGTTACCTCAACGAATTGTACCCTATTGAATAAATATGAAGTAGGTAATCCAATCCAGTACCTTGCCGCGAAAACCCAAAGCGAATAATTTATCGTACAATAGACGGTGATCAACACAGTCGAATGCTTTTGTTAAATCGTACAGGACAGCTACAGGGTATTTTTTGGTTTCCATACCACGCAGTATGCAGTTGTTATCAATGCAGTAGTGGTGGACTTACCAACTCTAAATCCAATGTTGAGAGTGAGACAAAAGGTTATGTTTCTTTATAAAGCTCTCCATACGGTTAAGTAGAGCATATTCAAAGAGTTACAGAAGTTAAAGCAATTGTTTTTGGGATTGGATCCTTTGGGCAAACGGACGTCCAATTAATTTATCAATTGTCAAATAATTATCATTAAGGGGTTGCCGGGCTTGCGTCAACTTGACATAAGGAGAATTAATTCAAATTATTTAAAATTCACTAAGAAACTACATTTTTGTCACATTGCAATATATCTATATATATTATTATTTTATTATGACATCAATTAAATAACATTCTACAGCTCAATGAATTATGGTAGTTTACTTTAGGCAATATTATATTATGTAAACATTCCCAAAAATAATAGAAAAACATGTAGTGACCTTAAAAATCTATACCGTCATGACTATAATTATAATTACCAAACTAACTTCTATTCATAGAAACAATTTTCCCTTTCCAGTATCAAATGATGTAAACATAAAATCAAAAAAGATGGCAATAAATATTTCAAGGAACAAAAACAACATATGTTAATTACTGTGATTATCTGGTAATCAAACTATTGAAAATTATTCTTATGCCAGTGCATAATGAATAATTTGTCTGAAGTGTTGTAGATATAACCATAATTGGCAAATTCAAATTTCTTAATGATGGTTTTTAAACTGGATTTACCATAAACGAGAATGTAAATTAGCATTAACATTCTTTGCATTAACAGGCATTTACAAACAAAATGATATCTTATGAGTGTATATATCATTTAAATCGTTAAGTCGTTTCCTTGAGTTTGACCTCCAGCTAAAAAAAAATCGGTCAAAAACCTCTTATTGTCTCATTTTACGAGCGCTCACAACGATTTTACTACAAATTCGATATTTCATACACTTTTTGCAAAATATAAATTCGTCCAGCCGTAGATATTTTTTCAATTGGAATTAAGCACATCAATGTAGCGACCACATGATGTGAACTTCATTAAAGAGTAGAAATTGTACAGCAACTTTTCTCGCCCGTAATTGAGGGAGCTGAAATCCTTGTGGTAGTTGGCGTTGTATATGCATACATTCCTTCATTTCATAAATCAAACATTAATTTTGTTTATGCGAAATATCTATTTAAGTGCGTGATGGACGATGATGAAACAATTGTTTTTCTAATTAGTATTTGCATAAGCAAGGCTATATTTTCTAGCAATTTATTGGAATCTTGGTAAAAAAATGTATAAACATCTTTTTACTTGCTCAAGGTAAGCTAGTCAACGTTTTTCCAGCGATATTCCTTTTTTCCCGTATTTTTTTTTTAACTCACATAATACGCAATATGATTATTTCATATGGACATTTTTTGATTTTATGTTGTTCAGTACAACATAAAATCAAGAAATGTCCCCATATGAAAAGTAGTCAGATCAATATATGAGCAACGCAAACATATTTATATAGACACAAAATAAAGCTAATATAAATCTGTCAACACCGTCAGAATTTTTTTTATTTCTGAATTACTAACGTCACTGATTTGCGTTATTTACTTTTGCCGTAAAAGTCAAGTTTATTTCGACTTTTTACAAAATCATTTACCCTTGTTATTGGAGAATGTTTCCCTAAACGTTCATCAAAGCATGTGGTGTAAGTATTAGTAACGTATACGTAATTATTGATAACGTAAAATATTACTATAGGTGTACGAAAACCGTACTAGATATTTGCTTTAAATATTTTCATGTTATCCACATAGAATACCCTTCTGAATCAGGGCATATTTGGACACTGATCCAGAATTGTTTTATAATATTTAGTTAAACTCTGATAAAACCTATCCCTATATAATGCATTTTTGCAATTTATTTGTAATACATAGTATTTATAGTACAGTGACAAATTTGTTGAAGTTGGTGTACAAATACTCAAATATTATAAGCTCATTTATAACTCGTGTATCTATTGTACTATGATAAGTCGTTAGTATTCAAAATAAACTGTTTCAATTAAGAAAATGTATCTATTTTGTGTAGGTAGCCCAAGTGCTCTTCTATATGTATATTTTGTTTCTATAGTGCGGCTGAACAATTCATAGCGTCGCGTCGGTCAGTTGACAAAGAAATGAATGATAGTATCGGCATCGGATTCTTCTTTGACTAACTTGCTACGAATTGTCCAACACTTTTCATTTATCCAGTTTTCGTAATGTTTATAGATCTCTTTCCATTTCTAGGTTCATATAAATTCATATAAATTGAGCAACCGTAAAATTTACGGTTGGAGTAGAGAGGCGCATGCGAACTTTCTACTCCTGCCGTAAATTTTCTGGGGAACTGTGAACATAGAAATGGAAAGAGATCTGTACATGAAGACTACAGTTTATTTCTGGGAAGCAGCCCCGCTTATTAAGGTAAGCAAATAACAATTTATTTCAAGAAAGCTATTACTTAAATTAAACTAAATATTGTTTCGATTAGTGCTGGAGTTGTATTGATTCAAATGTGCAACTTCTTGCTTCAAAACATCGTATCATTTTATTCAAAAACACCGATCGACTAATCCAAGAATGCCGATGGTTTCATACCAATAAATACATTTACTTGGGTAAAGGAAGTTGGTTTGCTTAAATGAAAGAAATGTATTTCTCGTTACAATTATATATTATCTTGGATCAAGTATACATTTTAAGAAAGAAATTTTCTTCTGTACAGTAAATAACTTCTTGCGTATATATAAACGTGTCGTTTACTTCGGTGAAGTGATTCTTACTTATTCTAAGAAAATATTTTTCTGTGTGTACGAGCTACATGCGAACCTTGTGTTCAGAATCAGTCGTCCGTCAGTTGTCAATGGCTGTAGAGCTATTGGAGTTCACGATTGACCAAAAAGTGTGAATTATTAAATGAGATTACCGTGGTCACTAATTATGATTTGTTGTGGACCTTTTTTTGAAAATGCTTTTCAAATCGCCCTGTTCCGTGTTACAATACTATAAATCGCATAAAATCCGATTTCGAAACATACGGATGCGTCAGACTAAAATTTAAATTGTTGTATCGACACAATATTCAATCCGCTTTAGATTCAGCGTATCGTCTGACGGCTGGCGGCTCGATCATTTTTTAATGATGATAATAATAAATAAAAAAATGTTCAGTGTTTGTACCCACTGCTACCCACCCACTGAGGGAGGGCTGGAAGGGGAGGGGGCACATCATTTCATTCGATTTTGATTTCATCATTTAATTTTAATAAATTTTTTAATAATGATAATAAATTCTCAATGTTTGTGCCAACTGCTGCCCACCCACTAAAAATAATCAGGAGCCGTCGCTGCTATAGTCATTGTTGTTGATTTTATATATAAATGTTAAGCCTCTAAACACTATTCTCAATCCTACATTCATTAAACGTTATGTACTTAACATAATGATATTGGAGTGTATTTATTACATTTTAAAATTATTCTCATTGCTCTGTTTTGTATTTTCTGTACCTGCTGTATTTCGCTTTTGTTCATATTAAATTGTATAATAGAACAGCAGTCCAAATATGGCGCAATCAATGATTTATATATGAGAAGCCTAACATACACTATACACTCATGTATTTTTCCTGCTCTACTTAAAAAGTTAACCTTTATTGACATTTCATTCATTATGAATTCAGGGTTATCTTTAAACAATAAATTCTTGTCTAAAACTACTCCTAAATATTTTATACTATCTACTGTTTCTATTTCATTATTGCCCATATATATTTTAAACTGACTCGCATCTAAGTATGTTACTCAATTTGTACCTACAACCTATAAGCCAAAAATTTTGATATATTAATATTTCTACTTATAATGTTATTATACACCCATTCCTATGAACTAGCAAGTTCCGAATTAATTATTTGCATCATATTATCTAAATGGTTACAACAAAGATACAACATAGTATTATCCGCAAACATACATATGTATTTCGCAATTACTTATAGTAGTAATTAAATCATTAACATAAAAATTAAACAGCAGTTGTCTCAACACAGTTCCTTATGGAACACCACACGGAGTAGTTATCCGTTCCGAAAATACACCACTATACTTAACGGCTTGACAAACATTATTTAAATTTGAACTGGGCCAATCCTTAGCTTTATCCCTAATACCCTAATAATAATTGCCTATCAATAGTTTTAAATGTTCCACTGAAATCCAGAAATACCGTTAAAACTAGTTGCCTATTGTCTATCCCTTGTAATCGACCAGCTAAAGGCGATTCCAATATCCGAGTTCCAGCACTTCTATGAGGAATGGAAGAACCGTCTCCAATGCTGTGTGGCTTTCAAGAAAGTTATTTTGAGGGAGACAACGTTCAATTGTAATTATATTTAAAAAAAAAATTTTATCTCATTACTTAATTTACACACCTCATATGTATGTGACAAGTGACATATGGAACTCGGATATTGGAATCGCCTTTAGCTGGACGGTTACAGCCGTTTGAATGTTTTCGAGTGGCCCAAAATGATGTCCCTTCAGATGAAATTTCAATCTTGGGGAGACAAAGAAGTCACAAGGACTCAAGTCAGGTGAATAAGGAGGCTGAGGAGAAACAGAAATATGTTTACTGGCCAGCAAACCGTTTATGACCCTTTTTCGGAGTCTTTCGAGAACCTCTCGGTAAAAATGTTGATTAACTGTCTAACTTTGAGTCACGAACTCTTTGTGAACGATTCCCTGGCTGGCAAAAAAACAAGTCAGCATGCTCCTGATGTTTGATTTACGCATTCTTGCTTTCTTGGGCTTTGGAGAGCATGAAGTGTGCCATTCCATTCTCTGGCGTTTTGCTTCCGGGTCATACTCGAACACCCAACTCTCATCACCACACGTTCCAAAAAAATTTCATTATTTTGAATAGATTCCAAAAAGTCAAAGCACCTTTCTCTCCTTGTGTACTTTTGTTCCTGCGAAAGGTTTTTGGAACCATTTTCGTGCAGATCTTTCTCATTTGTTGACCAGTGTTATCGTTCGAAGATGATCTTCTTGTTTCCTTACTAATTGAGTTACTATATTTCTGCACCTTTTATATTCACCCAACTCTCTTCCCAGGTAATAACTGCCTTGTATTTGTCATCTCTAATCCTCATTTCTTGTGTAATTGTTGGAGTTATCCATATATTCCTCTTATTTGTCTCAGGAATTAGCAATTCGCTGCTATAGGCCACATTCCGAATTGCTCATTCTTCAGAATTAAAACGGAGACAAATCGAGTTAATGTGAGAATTTCTATTATTTTTTATGTTAAGCAATTTTAATACAGATTTTTAGCGCCTTAGTTTATTTTTATTACGAAATGAGAATTGTAATATTTATAAAAGAAGCATTTTTAATTTTACAATTGTAATTTTGAATGAAAAAGTTAAAAAAAATTATTTATTCAAAAAGATTTTTAATTTTATTATTTCTTGAATTTTAATATTCCCAACAGTAAATGTACCCTTTTCATATTATTAATTTCTCTATTTTGCATACTATTGAGTTTATGCAGTGTATATATAAATGATTGAAAGGTGTTATCGCTTCCAGAAGCTGCATTCGAACCAGTAGTGAGTGATCATTAACGCCCTATTGTTTCTATTTTCATTTTCTTTCGTTTTCGTTCGTTTTCGTGCATTCAGTTTATTATTTCACCTGTTTATTTCCAGGAAGACTTGTTTTCGTGCCACTTTGTTTAATACCGCATATATTGCATTGGTATGCGAGAAAATAGGCACATAAACACATAGAAATCTAATCAATATTCGCTTTTACATTTAGGTTGGCAATGGTTTACACGGAACTGCACAACAGATTTCAAATTCGACGGCCCAAACAAATGAAAATCAGAAGGAGCCAGGTCTGGACTATGGGGCGTATGTACAATAACTCCCAAATTGTGTTTCTGAAGCCAGGCCTTCGTCTGATTTGAGGTGTCAGGGCTTGCATTGTCATGCAACAACCTGATTCCTTTCGTCAACCTTCCTCTCCTTTTCTGCCGAATGGCTTTGTGTGGTTCTCGAGAATTTTACAATAAATGTCGCTGTTGATTGTCGCTTTCGGTGGTAGAAACTCAATGAGCAAAATGCCTTTCATATCCCAGAACATAGTTACCATTGTCTTTTTTTGCAGACTGCTAAATTTTGAAATTTTTCTGTGTTGGTGAACTCGGATGCTTCCACGTCATCGACTCTTTTTTTAATTTGGGGGTATAGTGGTGCATCCACGTTTCGTATCCTGTAACTATAGACTCTAGAAATCCGTTTTCCTTACGATAGCGCGTTAAAAGCTCCATTGCCGCCGCCATTCGTTGCCTTTTGTGTTGGTCGGTCAACACTTTTGGTACCCATCTCGCGGACACTTTTCGATAGCCTAATTCAGATACGATTTCACTAACAGAGCTTTTAGGAATGCCGGTCAGTAGAGCAATTTCCCGTATTTTCAACCGACGATCTTTTTGAATCGGCGTATCGACCTCTAATTAATTCTTATCCGTTTTCGTTGTTAATAGTTTTTTTCGCACACCTTTGGGATCATCGTTCAGAGCTATGTGTCCACTTTTGAACTGTTTAGACCAAACACTAACTTGTTTTCGATTCATAATTAGCCCTGTTTTTAAGAAAGGGGATGAGTCTTTTTTAAGGAACTACAGACCAAATTGTCGAATTTTGACAAGGTGTTTGAATAAGTCATTTACTCCTCCGGGGTGTTTAACATACACAGATATATATCTCCTCACCAGCATGATTTTCTACCTGCTAGATCTACGACGACCAACTTAGTTACTATTACGCAATACATTAGTGAATGTTTGGATAGACAGGGTCAGGTAGATGTTATTTATACTTATTCGCCGCTTTTGACACGGGTTGCTAATAAAAAAACTGAATACTTTTGGTATGAATCCGATTTTCTGTAGACTTATTATATCCTATCTCAGTAGTAGATTAAATTATGTACACTACAATGGCTTTCGGTCACTTGAATTTGTTTCCCGATGCGGCGTACCCAAGGGTCAAATCTTGGGCCTCTTTGAATCTACTTCTTGCCATGTATCAGCTTATGCTGACAATTCACAGTTATATTCATCAATTTCTTCAGTTCACGATGTAGATTCCTTGCAAGACAATCTGAACGCGTTGCTGATTGGTGTGTTTCCAACAAATTAAAGGTTAATGTTTCTAAATGTTGCTCAGTTTCTTATACTCGTAAACGTAACA
>JARFOC010001341.1:79240-99709 GCA_031763485.1 Osmoderma eremita
TGGGAATCCACGTATTCCCGAAACACGTGTCGTCCCGAATTAATTAATACTTTGTGCGGGAGGCGTAATCCGAACAGTGTGTTTATTATGCTGCCCCACAGTCCTTGCTATCTTTACCAGGCACCAGGCACAGATAGTAAGGTGGCCAAACGGGTGAAGCATTATAAAAAGCTAATGGCAAAAACAAACAACAGTGATTTCAAATTCCTCAAACAAAGCTCTTCGATGCGACAAGAATCAAACAAAACATACAAATCCTTAAAGGTCGTAGACTTCTCGATAACTTCATTGCTAATAGTCTATAGTGAACTGATTGAAATATGCCGTCGCGAATAAGATACCGTCCAACATTTGCTTGTTGCACAATGTTGACTGGAGCGAGTTAGAGACGCACCAACCAGTCAAGGTATTGAAACTCTGTTAAAGGCGGATGATGTCCTATGTAGAATTAATGACCGCATGCATTTTTATATCATCCACATACGCTAATACCGGACATTGCAGGGTGTTTTAAGTAAATCATTAATACGCATGTACAAAATAGGAAATCAGTTCCAGATTGCAACCCTGTGGAGTGTCGAAATGAACCCCTGAGAACCGTATCCATTAAAATACACACTCTAGATAGAAAAAATAGCAGTTGGTTGAAGCTAGGACTCCTTCCCAAAGAGACGAGCTTCCGAACCAGTCAAAGCGTTAATGTATAAGTTAAGGGTTTGGCTTACGCAAATCTACTGTCATGAACTAAAAGCCTTGGAATCAAATGATCACTGGCAGTAAATTTAGGTGGAAATTTAGACATTATTTTAATAATTACTTAAAGGACTATGGCACTAAAATCATAAATGATAAAGTATTGGTTTAGAAAGTGTGTAAACCAATTTCGAATGGAATGCAAATGAATATACACATCACTAAATGAATTTGATTTCACTGCTCTCTGCATTTAATAGAAGAAAACCATCTGTACATCTTACCAGAATATTCACAATCTAAACAAAGTAATGAATACTCCACGATTGTGAATGTTCTGGTTGACAGTAATGGTAGTCATCTACAACGCATTTTTCCAGCATTGCCTGCATAACTATGAAATCAATTTTGTATATCAAGGTGTATATTATAAGTTGAAGTACATTAATGATGACAAGATCTCTTATCTTAGAATTACGATTTAAGGACGAAGTCAATGCATACATACATACATCCGATTTGCTATACTGATAATTTATAAGGACAGCATTCATACGCTTAGGCACGCATATGTATAAAAAAAAAGCAAAGTCACTATTTCACCTATCTTTACACCATTTCTATAAGTGGGAAACGAATACATACATAAAAACGTATGTATATTTATCAGGACACCACCTAGAATGTGTGCATATTACGCTAGCTATTTCTACGCATAAGTTAGTAACTACATTCTGAGCGATAACAAACCGACAAGTGCCATAGATCAACGTGGTTACCACGTCCCGTATCTGACTTTCTAATCGAACTAAGTCGCTTACGGTCGACCGTAAATATAATGAACACGTTACTCGTATTAGGGCAACAGCAATAAAATGTTATTTGCCAAATAGCGCCTGCAGTGCTAACAGCACTGGATAATGTTTGTTGAACTATGTATGTATTGGCAAACATCTATTTTAACGTGAGCTACACTAAAATTGAATATACTTCGATTTTCTACAGTCGTACGCTTACCAATTTACATTTTAGATGATTTTACTTTGTTGTAACTAAACGAAATATCTAATGGGGTAATAGCAGTATTTGCTTGTAAAAAATCGAATTATATTTTCTAAATCAAAAACATGTTATGGAAAACCTCAACTGACATGTAAAGTTAAAAAATATGTACTGAACTAAAAAATATCTGTGTATAATGTACATTTATGTAGATTCGAGTACGTCTTCGAGTAGCACTTACGTCTCGAAGTATTAGAATTTTTGCTTCATTTGCTTTTTAAACGGCATTGACTGTAGAGTAAGAATTTCACTCGAATATCAAATTTTGATATGTTTGAGGATAATTTCGTCGAGCGAACGTTATTGCAAGGGATATTTTGCCCTACTAAATTAGGACTTCTGGTCCATCGTATTACATAGAAATAAACATAGTATGTACATACCTGTAACTTTCTAATATGATTGTCGAATACTCTGCACAAAAAGTCTTTACCGTGGAAAATGATGAGACTTACACAAATTGGATGGAGGTGGTATTTTTTTTTCATCCCGACCCTGTAAATGACTATTTCATGTCTGTTTATAACAAGCCCAATAACTGCTGCCAAATGGTTGATTATTATTTAAAAAATAATTTTAGAGATGGCTTAACTTTAACTTTCAGCCTTATGACACCTCGGAGTGTCTTAAGGCGGATGGTATTTACTTGACAATGATTTCTTTTTGCCTGCCTGTTTTGCTGCCTTATATTACGCATATTATAAACCCTTGCCTCGAGCATGGATGTTTTCCGAATGCTTGGAAGGTAGCCATAGTTCGTCCGATCCAGAAGAAAGGAAATACAAGAGATATCCAAGATCTACATCCTCTAAGCATTTTGCCAGTTCTTTCGAAAGTTCTGGAACGTATTATGCATCTGCAATTAAATGCTTATCTTGTTGAAAACAGTAGTATTCCAGATCTACAGTCTGGCTTTCGGAGGGGCTAAAGCACTGTTTCTGCTTTGTTAAATTTGACACACAACATCTTTACGGCACTCGATAATAATAAGGCTGCTGCAGTAGTATCTTTGGATTTCTCGAAAACCTTTCATACAATAGACCATCAACTGATGTGTACGAGACTGCGTTATTACGGACTGGATTACAGATCTATATCATTCTTTCAGAGCTACCTTGGTGGCAGGACGCATAGGGTTTTCATTGGTGAAGGTAGATCGTATGTGGGGCGGATATGTTCGGGTGTGCCACAGGGCTCGATGCTGGGGCCGCTGCTATTTACACTAGATGCGGGCGATCTATTCCGGGTCGCCAAGCATTCACTTCTTCAGGGCTATGCGGATGACACCCAGTTGTTGTATACTTTCAATCCTGCTGATGCTGATATTGCAGAGATGCACATAAATGGCGATTTGAGACTTATTAGGGAGTTCGCGGTTTGCCACGATATGCATTTAAGGTCAGGTTAATATTCTAGCATTTTGTTTTGCTCTAACAGAAATAGTTTGAGTATAGAACAATGACTAGCAATCAAAATAGATCAGAATATCATACCATTTGAACAACATATTAAAATATTAGGAGTGACTCCGGACAATGATCGGAGATTTCATGAACATACTGCTAGGTTAGGTCAGCGTATATACATTCGACTTAGAGCGTTGTATATAAATAAAGACATTATAAGTTTTCGTCTAAAAAAGCAGTTATGTGAATCACCTATCATGTCTGTGTTGTCATACGCCATTTTAGTATATAACCCCTGCCTAGATTGTTGCACAACGAAGCGTCTACAAGTTATACAGAATACCCGTTGCAAATATGTTCTTTTCTCTTCGGAAGTACGACCACATTACTTATAAATATACCCAAATAGGCTGGCTGCGTTATCCTTTTATTACAAAAAGGATATGTTTAGGCGGTCTTTTAGTTATAATGCTGTAGTTGTCTATAATGAATAAGTTGCAATATTTAAAAAGCGTATGTCACGGACTATGTTTAAGAGGCACGTCAGATCTATGCTAGGTATGTCGCCCTGCTAGAACTTCACTGAATGTATTTGTTATGAGATTGTGTGTGTATTATGTACTTTGTGACACTATTCAATTTATGTAGTTTTATGAACAACCATGGGTTAAGTGGTAGAATAGCTTTGAGCTAAACTTCGTCTCAGGGTGTTCTATTGCTCTTATTCGTCTTTTAATAAAGACGATATTATTATTATTATTAATTAACAACAGTAAAATAATCCGAACCTCACTGATAGTGATAATCTAAATTTATTACCCATTCAATTATTTTGTGACTATCAAAAGTGTCTAATAATAATATAAAGTAAATATTCACTATTGTTTTAAACGCTTCATTTATTGGAATACGAAATAGTTTTCTTCCATCGGAGCACCGAAATATTTCGAAATTCATTCACAACATGTTAACAATTACAGCATGTTAGACGCCACAATTTCCAAGATAAACTGGGTTTATTAACGACATTCATTCTTTGGGGAATTTAAATTGATGATATATCGTCGACGACTATGTGATTCGCGTAGGATGTTACATACACACGTATTGATATATAGTGACAGTCAAAAGTATTTCACAAACAATAAAAAAACTCCAATAAGTTTTGTGCGAATTATAATCAGTGCTGATGATGTACTGTTTCAATTTATGATAATTCTCACATCCGTGTGTGGTGATTTTTCTAGTAATAAATGATAAAACAATTTTCATGTAAAGATGAAGACATATGGCATATAAGAAAATACATATACTTATATTTGTATTTGCGGCTTTTGTTCACAAGTTATTCGAAATAATATTACTGGTAAGCAGGCATTCCCAAAAAAATTTACTGTAATAAGTAGTAAGATAGTACCTAATTGTACCTACACCAAAAATTGCAAGTTAGCTCTTCAATGCAATAGTATTGTGTGCGATTAACTCCGAAACTTTTCCGAAGCTAGACGTTTTGGAACTTATTTTTCATCAATTAATAATACAATAATTTAACATGAACAGTCAAACATCAGCTTCAGTTCCAAGACTTTTGATATACATTATTATACATAACATAAGATAAATCGATCTTCTTGACATGCTTAGGATGTCAAGGTTTCTTCTGCTGTACCTGACTTGTTCTTTTCTTTAATGATTTTTTCCACCTCTTGCTATCTTTCATCGTTTTCTTAGATGAGTTCCAGTTTTCCTTCATTCCTTCCAGATTATCTTCAGTTTCCTCTCGGTCATGTTCTTCGGTCCTTGCCTTCTGGTTTCGATTCCCATACCTTCTTCACCTGTCCCTCCTTCCTCCACCCTTACCATGTATCCAAACCAACACAATTTCTTTAATCATTTATCGTTTCCATTACATATTTGACTCCCAGTTCCTTTCTTATATCCTCGCTTCTTATCTTTTGTCATTTATTTACCCCTTTGAAGGTATTTCACTCCTGCTGGTTGTATATGGTTCTGTATATGGCTATTTTTTGTCCTTTTTGTTTTTTTGTCAGGTTGTTATGGTGCAGTGCGTAGTAGATTTTATTTGCTGATTTTATTCTTGCGTTTATTTCATCATCCATATTTCCTTATGTATCTATTTATACATGTTCCCAGGTATTTAAACTATTAACCTGTTCTGTTACGTTTGCTCCTTCGCTGTATTCTACCCCTATGCTTAGGTATAAGTAACCTAACTAAACATTTAGTTTTCTCATTGTTTAATTTTAATTCTTGTGTTTCTACTGTTTATTTCCAACTTCTTTTCCTAATTTGCAAAAATTACT
Source organism: Osmoderma eremita (assembly GCA_031763485.1). Classification (NCBI taxonomy): domain Eukaryota; kingdom Metazoa; phylum Arthropoda; class Insecta; order Coleoptera; family Scarabaeidae; genus Osmoderma; species Osmoderma eremita. Next base: position 84,726 of record JARFOC010001341.1, read on the forward strand.
ATGTCATCAGCATCAAAGACACCCATCAGTATATATGTACCCTTTTATTTGACTGATATTATTTTGCTATATTATATTTTATTAAGAATTCTTTAAATTTATCAACATCAAATCTTCAACTCTCTGCAACGCATTTTCTTTCGTTTTTCCCATCTCTGATTCATGATTCTTTGTTGTGTGATCTTAAGTGTGTTGAGAGCTTGTTGCTCAACCCTCAGAATGGACACATTTCTTACCCATATGAAGAAGTTGCAACCTTACAACTATTGATAACACTGGCTAACAAAATTTCAATTTATTTTGTGTGGGTTTTACACTTATTTCATATCTATTTTTAAAAAAATCAGGCAAGGTTTCAGAGTGACAAAGCAATGAAATTTTGTGAAAGTATATATTATAATATGTGTATAAATCATGAAAAAATGACGTACAAAGTGATATATTTACTTGGAAAATATGTTGATATATTACTTTCGGCTGTACTTTGCATCAGAAACATCTGTCTTCAGCGTCCACCAATAGTCTGCCAACATAGCGCGGCTCTATTTGTCTTGGTATCATTATCACTTTCATCGTCGCTTAGTGTCATGTTTTGTGGAGGTTTAGGCACAGGTAATTCCGTACTGTGAGGTTTTGGTCTCAGTGCAGATGGAATATTAGAATATTTTACAGTATGTTTGGATTTAGAAGTCATACCACTTATATTTATTAGACAAAAATAGCAATCTGTAATATGATCTGATAGTTCCCTCCAAATCATACGAATAGCAAAAGGTATATGTCGTTTACCTTTTGCCCACGCTGTAAGAAGTCTGACACACCTAACACAGCAAATATGGGGAACCCAGCTTTTGTTTTCATCGCCTACTTTACATTTGAAATACTGCTCATAGCACTTTTTAAGGAGAGGTGTGTAAGACTGTTTTTGATATTTAAATGTTAATTCACCGCAAATGTAACAAAAAAAGTTCGGGCGGTTTACACATTTTCTTTGCATTTTTACAGGCGATCAAATGTTCCACTACAATAGCTTGAACGCACCACAACGCAACACTCTTTAAACGTCAGCGTATATGTTCATTCACCGAGCACTAGCCGACAACCGAAATAACAAGAGATGCTATCTATGAATGGGAAATGCAGGTCTTAACATGACATGTCCAAACATTAACCATTGCATACTGGTTGATCAGTTCCGAGCTCTAGCCGACAACTGAAATAACGTCAAGACATGTTCTCTTATATATATATATATATATCTATGCATGCATATTTTAGGTGGATAAGCGAATATCCTGGAACATAAAAACTAAGGACGATGGAGAATAATTGATTTCATCTTGCAAAAGTATATGGGAATCAGGCATTTTCGTGCTTGGGGCAAAAATCTTGTTAACCAGTGTAATTTATTGCTTCGATAGGGTCTAAGGAAAACATAAAAATCAAATGTTACTACGAAATAAAATAATCAAAGGTGAAGCTCGACGATTCTCCACTACTGTAAGTGACTTCTTCAGGAAAGAGAGTGACTTCAGACATTTCGTACGAAGCGAACAGCTACTTGAAAAAGAATTTTATGCGCTCCAGAATTGCGTAGTTTTGACTGAATTCTTGAAATATCTAGTGATTAATCGGTAAGCACGAATGAGATCTAATACGGTAAGCGTAATCTGTTAAAAATCTAAGATAATCTGCTTTAAGTGAAGGTGCTGCCAGAAAGTGCCGTAATATGTATGTATGTACGTACTTAAAAAAAAAGCTCTTTCATCTGTACAACTTTATTGAATTCTGCAAAGAGGAGCCGTGCTTATTTAAGGACCCTGTACTACTATAAACATAAATTTATACTTCATACTTTTTTTAAATTTAATTACTTGAACATTTCCTGAATGATCGTGCAATAACTTCTGCGGCTTGCTGTATACACGCGTTCGAAACAGCATCATGAGTGCGTTGGAATTACGAAAGCGCGCATATTTCCGATGAAAGCGTTTCGACAGAGGACAACTGAGAAGCGACGACGACGCTACGAGCTGATAAACTTCGAGGACTCGACTAGGTCGAACGGGTGACTCAACAACTTCAACCGACAACAAAAGAGAACACCAGCGCCGCTCTTCGCGCTCTACCGCCGAGCGCGGTCGTTAAGCTCGTCGTCGATACATTCGCGCTCGGCTACATGCAGACAGATCTACACAAAACACATTCATATACACACACGCACACATAAAACCAACATATACACAGAAACAGAGAGAGCTGTGTAGTATACAACAGGCCACGAGTAGCCGCTTGCTTTCCAACACCGCTATCCTTGACACAGGCAACTAGTCTGACGTCATTGCCGTGACGTGAACGCTTTAAAGCCGCTATCGTTCGCTCCATGGCCGACTGCGACGACGACGTATCATGGCTGTATCAGTCTCCTCGCTCAATTCTTGTGTCTTGTCTTGAAGACGCGCTGGATGTGCATGGCTGACTATGTGGCTGTGTAGGATGAGTTATAGATTCGTGAGCGACGCAAATCATGACGAGGATCTTGGAAGCGAACGTACGCAACAAGTAAAGTTGTTTGCGTGCGTGAAAAAAGTGCATAATTTACGGTTGTAGGAGGGAAGGAGTAGCCGATTACGTAGTAACACATGTATGTACAGTTCATGTAATTCGAACTGTAAAATACCTATATCAAGAATTATTTACATGTTTATATTTTGAACGCAAACACGATTACAGCTAAATTAAAGAACGGAGTGTCATTTAAATTATCTACTACTGTCTCCGCAAACAGAGGCACGTTTTAGATACGTGAAATATTAGTATATTTTCAATCAAAATAATAAAATTACGTAATTTATAGGTTGACAGCAGGTTGGAATGTCACACTTTAAATATGTGTATTGAAGTCGGGGAAAAAACGGGTTTTTATAACGAAAACGGGACGTCTTTCTGCAACGAATATAAGACGTCTCCTGACGACGTAAATGAGACGTCTATCTTCGACGGAATTGAAACGTCTACAATACCTATGTATAAAACTATATTAGATGATTGCTATGGATAAATAAAGGTTAATCAATGAAGTTGCAACTACAAAAGCATCTGGTTAAATTTTTTATTTTTATTGTTTATGTTACAATTACAATAATGTTATCTATGTAATCGTATCATGAAGCACTGCAAAGTTATGCCAAACTAAAAATAGTTCAACTTTATATTCTATCGAATCATACCATTTTCTACGAAAGTTTGTGATGCAAAGGAGCTTGTATGTCGAGAAGATGAACTAGGAGTTCATCTTGTAGTAGTCTTGTGTTCATCGTGTTGGAGAAATTAGAAATTTCTTCTTCAACACAATTCCGATTCCCTAAAATATTATGTGTAGGTTAAATAACAAAGACTTATATGCTACCTTGGATAATCCCTATTGTTACTGTTGTAGTTCGAGGAATACTACCATTTAGAGAGCCTTCATCACTATCGCTTTCGCTATCGAGGGTCGATATGTTTTTCTTTTTTTTAAATATATCTTTCACCCCTTTCTTCTACATCACTCTGCAAATCAGATGTCTCTTCCGCTATTTTAGATTTTCGTTTAGCTTCTGTATATTCATCTAAAAATATCTGATTTGATAAGTAATCAAGGAATAAGCCAATTGGGATCGACTCCCTAATTATTTACCAGATTTCAATTTAAAAAAACCTATTTAAATATTTAACAAACAATTTTAATTTTAGAACACTACTCTCGAGCGTCGTTCTAATGTTGCAAGGGTAAATTTAAATATACACCTAACACATGCAATGTTACCCAGTTGCCGTATTTTAGTAATTTGTGTTAAAATAAGCAAGAATCAGTAAATACTTGAAAATCATACCCGATTGTATTTTATATTTCACTACTCAAACATAATCACTTATTTTGGTGAAAATGTCACGTGTTATTTACGTCTTAAATTGGTAATAACCAGTACGTCTTGTACCAACCAAAATACAACGTGAAAAATACGTGATAAAACGTCGGTCTGTTTGCTGGGATATTACCTTTCATACTCCAACAAGGCATTTCTACAACATATAATAAAAATAATGCAACTATAGGTAGGTATAGGTAATGTAATAGGCAGAGTTCGGGGCTTTTAGATTTTCTATTTCGATTGCATCCTCATGCAATGCTCAAATGGGCGATGTTAGGGCAAAGGATGAACTAGTATCTGCAACTGTAAGAGGGGATTTGGCCGAGATGGGAGGTATTTTTACGTGGTTTAACTAATATAGCCGACGCACAGTGGGGCAACTTTCCGAATACCTACCCATCTTGAAGTACATTTTATTGGTTTCCTTTTCCCTGAATCATTAAGCAAAATTACCTGGCGATTAAATACACGTGCTTTGTGGAGCGGAAGTTCTCTGTATTGGTTGATACAAAACTTACACGGCACAAATATGACTGACATAATCAGACAGAGTGGTAAAGAGAAAGTTCCATTCCTAATATAAGAAGGTTCAAAAAGCGACGAAAAGCTGGATAACAATCGGGAATATATCACAGTAACAGAAAAAATATATGCTTTGAATATATTGCACAATAAATTAGTTGTTTGAATCAAACAAAAAAAATCGACAAAAAGGAGGATGTTGCTGCAACAAATGAAGCCCTGCTATGTTGGCAGACTATTGCTGGACGTTGAAGAGAGATCTTTCTGATGCAAAGTACAGCCGAATGTCATATATCAGCACATTTTCCAAGTAACTATATCACTTTGTACGTCATTTTTTCACGATTTATACACATATTATAATATATTTCACAAAATTTCATTGCTTTGTAACTCTGAAACCCTGCCTGATAGAAAAGTTCTGAAAACAGATATGAAATAAGTGTAAAAAGTACTAGCAAGTTCACTCACTTTACCCCGTTGGACAACTTTTGTTTACCAGTGTTATTAGTACATGTGTATTATCACTTCTCTAGAAGGAGTTAGTATTGTACTTAAAGGTTCAGATAATTTAGGAAGGCAATAAAAAAGGGGGGTTGTTTTTTTTCGAAATAACTAGCTTCATAAAAACACGTAGAACTAGATGTATGCACGTAGATTATATTTATGAATCAGTTCACAATTTAAATTTGTAAATATATCATTAGGATTCTAGCTAACCGCTTTGGAGCATTTTTTTTATTGAGGCATTATGCTATTCCACCTAATACTATAAGTTTCTGTCAGAAGGTGATTTAGAAGGATGATATTAGAATTTTATAATTTACCTATTGTACTGAGTATTAACGGATCTCTTGGTTATGATTGTTTTCTCGGTTACCTCTGGTAGGTTTTTCTCTATTCACTTATAAGCATCTTTTGCCTCTATACCTTAGCAAAGATAGCAAGGACTGTGGGGCAGCACAATAAACACACTGTTCGGATTACTCCTCCCGCACAAAGTATTAATTAATTCGGAACGACACGTGGTTCGGGGAATACGCGGATTCCCATTATCAAGTCGAATAACCGAATCGCTTAGAATGTAGTTACTAACTTATGCGTAGAAATAGCTAGCGTAATATGCACACATTCTAGGTGGTCGAATACCGACTTGATAATGGGAATCCACGTATTCCTGAAAAACGTGTCGTCCCGAATTAATTAATACTTTGTGCGGGAGGAGTAATCCGGACAGTGTGTTTATTTATGCCTTGTATCTAACCCGTTATTTTACCTTCCATATGTACGAAATCGAGTATTTGTTTATGCCAATTATTTCTGGTTTTGTTTGCGACTGATGGAAAGTTAATTTTATATATATAAACAAATGATATCTGTGAATATGGGTGGATCAACTAAAACTACTACATGGAAAATTGAACTTTTACCCGTTTTTGAAAACATTGGAAGATCTGAACTTCACTTGTCTCTAATTGCCCTGGATTTAATAATCACAATAAATGCAGATATTATCTAGCTATTTTTTAATTTTATAATTATATATAAATCGGAGTAAACTAATATTTAATAAGCGAAAATTTTGCTATTATAAGAGAAACTACATGCATTATCGGAAAGTCAACTTCTTTAAATAGGAGAGAGACATACGTAAAAAAACTACCGTAGTTGCCGATATGATATGTGTAAGATGGTGGAGATTCTCGCTTCTTTAGATGCGGTTGTAAGTCAAGCTCGCGGAACGCAATAAAGTTACTTTGTTGTAGATGCTTGGGCATTCGGGAATCGTAAGCAATGAAATACATGGTCCCAAAACCTGGTCTAAAAATACAGTGCGAGGGCAGATACAAAAATGGGTCCAAGAACATCACAAAAAATACTGGAAAAATTCATGCCAAAAATACAAGTCAAGGGCGAAACCTTTATTGAGGAGCCATCAATAAAGAAAGCTGACGAACTACAAAATCTTAGTAGGAATCATCTTCGTATTGTAATAGATCTCCTGACAGGACACTGCGCACTGAAGGGACACCTACAGAAAATTGGGGTTGAGGACCCAATCTGTAGACTGTGTGAAGGGGCAATAGAAACTGCATACCACATCTTATTTGAATGCAAGCCCTTACATCCTAGGAGACAGGTAATCTTTTGGAAACCAAAAATGAAACCAGAAGACTATATAGACCAACCGGCCAAGGACCTGTACAGATTGGTACAGGCTACAAGGATTTGGGAATGGGTGGTATAGCACATGGGTACAAAATGGGAGGTAAATACAAAAAGTCAAGAGGTTGAAGTGTTTCCGGAGACTTGTTACAGACGGCTACCATAAGAGAAATAAAGGCACGTGGAACTCTGCAGTTACAAGAATACAAACTTTTATTCATTGATAGTTCTAAGCCTTTCTTTGCTTATTTATTTAAGATTACCCTAATTATTGTAGTGATTATTCTTGGAATTTTATTTATCTATTAAACGGATTATTTAAAATATGCACGCTAAGATTCTCGGTAAGGCCATGTATACTCCCGTTGCACGATTTGTCAACGTTCTGGGAATAATATATTAAAACCTGCATTCAAAGTGAGGGATTTCTGTATCTGTATATGTATTTAATTAGCACTGTAATTTTCAAATGTTAAATGTTTCTTACACTTGCTAACACTCCAAGTACTATACTTTTTCCTCTCTCTTGTCAGTTGTATACCTGTACCGTTTTAAAAACTTCACCATCATCATCATAGTTCAATCTGAAAGCAATACACAACGGTTTTTTCTAAAATAAAATTGTGAAATACCGCCAATCCAGCAACCGAAGAGATCAGCGTTGTTGCATGTCCTCGTTCGTATACGCCGGACGATAACAATAACATTTATAGAATAAACGGTTTATTTGAGGTTTGTACCTGGCATGCGTGAATCCGGTAAAAGTCGATCGAATCTCCTCCGTACTTTTCGCTGCAAGCAAAATGGTCGTAGGCGAGCGAACCGGTCGTGTCGCGATCGATTGCAGAGACTATCCGCATCCGTTGCGTTCCATGTTCTCCTGGTATCGCGGGGAATGGCAAACGCGAGGCGTTTGCAACCGCTCGGAATCCGATGACGTGGCATTCGGCCCTGTTGCAAGCCAAGTGGAGCGCGAATCCAATCGGTAAATGGTAGGAAGCGCGCGCATGAGCATTGCGATGCTGAATTGATACTTTGCAAAACGATTTCTTCCTCTTTACGATAGGAAAGAGCTCGAACTAGAAAATAAATTTTATTGCTTTATTTCCATTATTGTATTTTATTAAAGAATAACACGACTCAATAATTGATTTGTATAGTCGTAAAAGTGCACCAGCTACATCAAATGTTGAGAATCTTGAATTGAAAATTTTAATTTTTGTAAAAAATAAACTAAATATAAAAATATATAAATAAATATAAAAAATAAATGTAAAAAATAACTTGTAATTCCAGTTTTAAATCGCATCTCTGTCAACTAATATGTACTATTGGACAACAAGAAATGAAACATGAGAAGATAACATTATTACAATTACAACGGCTAATTGATACGGTAAGAGAAACACTTAGAAACGAGAGACCTAAAGTCTATGTTCGAATCGCTGTTCTTCTTTTTTGTTACTGCTAGAGTGAAAGCTGTGTTTTCTTCAATAATTTGCCTTTAGATAATGTTGTTATTAAAGAAAAATCTTTACTCTACTATTGCTACGAGCAGGAATGTCACCACAATAACATGTAGAAAAATACTGCACTCTGACTCACTACTATAGTTCGGCGTTTTTGACTCTCGCTACACACAACATAGACTTTCTAGTATTTTTGCCTAAGTCATGAAGGAAACACTATTCGATTTGGAAATATTGGTACATTCTATATTGCAAAACAGAATGCTTTTATTAGCTTTTAATTTTTATTGTCCAAATTTTCGCTGTAAATTTGTAGCTTCAAACAATACACGCCACGACGGCTCAAGGTTCTTTTTAAAAGTTTTAGTATACGAAAATGGTGAAAGAAAAAAGGACTTTTGTAAAAATGAAACTAAAGCTGAGATTAAATTGGTAACAGCACTTTGCAACACATTGAACAACGTGAGAGTTGGAACTTCTACTGGGTTAGAATCTTTTGTGATCTACAAAAGGCGTTTGATTGTGTGCAACTCACTAAGATGTACAACTACGGCATTCGGGATAACGTTGCTAACTGGTTTACAACTTTCCTTAAAAATAGAATGCAATTTGTCAATGACTTTGTATGGTGTACTGAATGGAGTGCCTCATTGAACAACATTCGGTCCTATGTTATATAACACATATGTAAATGATATTGTCTCTTTCCTGAATGACGTATGTATTGTTATATATGCTGACGATATTTCATTGCTGATATCTAGTGAGATTAATGTTGTCGATAGAGCAAACGATGTTCTGGACAGACTGCATGCATGGCTTCTCGGCTAATAAATTGGCATTAAGTGCACAGAAAACTAATTTTATGACTTTTCATACACTCAGAAAAATACTTTTGTTAATTTAACCAAAACTTGTTTAGATCTACTATATTTTTTGTTGTATATAGTCAAAGTTGCTTTTTTGTTCAACCAACAAAAACACTTTATTACAATTTTTTATTTGACCCAACAATTTTCAAATGAAAACTATGTACATAACAAACAAATTTTTTGGTTAATTTAATAAATATTTCTTTAGGAATGTTGTTGTGTTGGTTATTATTTACCAAACTTTTTTAATAATTTAACAAATTACGTTGTAAATATCAGAAATATTAATTCCAACAAAATTTTATTGTTAAGTTAATCATAATTTCCAACAATAAGATTTTGTTTGATCGTTTCTTTTAATAATTAAACAAAAATATAATTAATTTAATGATAAGTTTTCAACAATTCGTTTTTGTTGAATTAATGCAAGCATTTTTCTGAGTGTACTAGGCAGAGACAGATAGATAACTACAACTTAGAAATAAACGGTCACTCATTGACTAGTAGTCACAGTGTAAAGTTTTTAGGTCATCCAAAACTTATATTTTCAGATGTTTATGGGAAAATGTATCTCATCAAACACTAATTTCTATTTACTATGGCGAAATATTTCTTCCGATAATCCGATTCTGTGTAGGTGTTTCCTGAGTTTGCAGTGACCTGTAAACACAGAAGTGATTGCTTTGACCCTTTTACGATCAAGTTTTAGTAATTCTCCGGTTTTGACATGATTGGGTGAGATAAACTCCTTCGCATGTACCAAACCAGGAGAACTGCTCCTCGATATGGCATAACTTTGTGGGGGTCGTCATCAGCCGCTGAACAAGTATTTCTTGCGCAAAAAATGGTGTTAATATCAATAGTAACCCCAAAACACACTGAATCATGTAGCCCGATTTTCTCCTACCTCAGAATTTTTCCATTGGCAAGTTTGTATATTGTTGAAATATCTGCATATATTCACCTAAAGAAGACTATGTTTCAAACTAATGCTGAAATGAATGGTTACATTATTTTTGTATGATTTTTGTTCTGAAATGGCGTCGCAAAAGAGTAGAGAATAATGGTGATATAAAACAGAATTTTGCACAAACAAATTTGTCACAAAAGCAACGTTAAATCGGTTCTTTATGTAGTGTCGCTAAACACTATATGTACTAGAATGGTGAAAAGAAACAGTACCATGGCGCAAAATTGTGGCCTTATGGTATTTCGTAATATCTCTAAAGATGTCCTCACACCTTACCTTTTCCAATGACGTTAAACATTTAGATAATTACTAAAAGTACATGTGGGGGAAAGACTCAATATCTGGAAATCAGCAAGTACACAGTTAATTTAATTCCAACGCCGCTCGAATAATTCATGAGGTGGTAGAGTATTAATTAATTCTCAGCGACCTGAATGCTGTAGCCGATATGAGATACCTAACTTAACTACATACATACATACATGAACGCGTTACCAGTTTATAAATCGTCGTTTGACTGGTCGGCTGGCCTTTGGCGAAACACCTCTATAACGGAAACTACGAGTTTTTTTTTTGTTTCTCTCTGCACGTTCGTCGGCGAGAGCAACGCGCGAGCCTATGCGTCGCGTAAGTACAACATACATACAAGTACAACCCACCTACTTTCACGTGCGCGTTACGTAAAGTTCGCCTCCGGCGATCCCAGAGCCAGCGCCAACGTCAACCGAAGAGTAAACGAACTCCCTCAAGGGGAAATCGAAGCCGTGACCGTGTCTCTCCGAATAGAACCGTCTAAAAATCTATTCGTTTCAAGCAAGTTAATGGAAAGATCGATTTATCGGTCGGGTCGCACTCAAAACTGGAAAGCGGAGGGTGTTGCTAAACACTTAACCGATTCTGGCTAATCAATAATTTAGCGCCGAATTGTTCGTATTCGCCTCCAAATACACAGGGGGTTGTCGAAAATGCGCTTTACATTCGACCGACTTCGTTGTGGGATTTATAATGACTTACTTGCACTAACTGATGGTTGGGAGCATCATGGATGGTAGCAACGCTACCTCTTTAACTATATCATTTCATCAAATTCCGATCAAAAAAAATTCGCACAAGATTTGACATATCACCAGCTTATGATGCGGTATCGCACTGCAGATTTCAAGTCAAACTGAAAAAGCTTCTTCTGCTACCCCTACTATGAGCTCAAATTATACCTAACGCATATACACTTCCTAGTGAATCAAGGCACATTGCATCCCGTATATTCTGGCGTTTCGCAAGAAAGTGCTCTATGATCAATATTATGGCTCTTGGTTATCGTTCACTTGTCAACTACAAGAACCACTACAGTAGCAACATATGCTGAGGACACTGCAATATTGGTATCGCACACGTCATCAGTGAACCTAGAAACTAATCTGAACAAAATTCAAGGGTAGCGCACCTAAGTTAATGAATCAAAGTCCACCCACATAACATTTACACCCCCATCATTCTTCTAGCTATTGTCTCCAGTTACTTCATCTTCTGGCTGCCACTCCATCTGCGCAATCTGCTTAGGTAGGTCTGCCTAAGTCACTTGAAGGCTTATATGACCCTCTGTTCAGTAGTATATCTCTGACGATTCTTCCAGTACAACATTCCATAACAAGTGTCCTTCCCTCAATCCTATCGTAACCAACACTTCCCCTTTTAGCCTTAAATTTGCGATTACTATACAAATGGTTAGGTATAGCACTTTGAAAAAGGAAAAGTCTATCAATAGTAGAGAATTATATGGGGCATCAGATTTGTGGAATGTTGTATATTAAATGGAGAGTGACTAATAGGCACACTGTAGTCCATCAGACCCTATCTGTCTCGTTGAGGAACATCCATAATACGTTTTGAAAAGAGTATATGAAATTACCTTTATCATTCGGTTTTTTTCACGCAACGTTCATTCGCTGTTTAATTCCGCAAGGGCCTTAATAATCAATCCGCACTTTTCAAGCTAATAATAGTATGCCGACCGAGCATGGTCGACCGACGACGGGAGAGCGACCTTAATTTCATTTCGGAATTAATGACGATGCCATGGCAATAATTCCTGTTGTACACACGGATGTGTATTTCGCTTACCCATAATGCAGTAAAGTGTAGGCATATGTAGGCGAGGATAGCCATATGTATGTATCTCTTGCCGTAGTACACGGTCTAGCGGTTCATTGTGTAACCAGACGCAGTCCCAGCCAAGCATGAACGCTGCTCCAAGTTGAATATATTCGCGTTCGTTTGTGTGTGCGTTATCTTCGTATGCGCCTACGTACACGTATATGAGAACGAAGAACATAAGTACAAAGGAAAGAGCGAGATGGAAGTAACAGTAGAAGCGCGAGGGAGGGCGAATCAATACAGCGTTCACTGCACCCTGTACAGCCTTTCTTTCTCTCTCAATTCGTTCCGTCTTTCTTGTGTTACCGACGATGTGAAATGGCAAGGCCTTCCAGCTACCGACTGCGCAGGAAACCCGGGTATTTCGGTGGAACGTATTCATACGGAATCAGTCGGCCACGATTTAAAAATTACCTTGTTCATTCAATTTTGTAGAACAGAAAAATGCAGTAATAAGTATGTAGAATTATTTCGAATCATTGCATAGACAAGGGATTTAGCTGCTGTGCTTGCGCGTAACCATATCCACTTACGTAATGTGACGCAAAGCTCACTTTTCTAAGTTGTGCTATGGACCACCAATTAAAAGATTGTAGAGCGAACAAAGGAAGCTATAAATGTGTTAACAGCACTAATTGAAATTTATAGAACAAAATTGCTAAGCTCAACGAGAATCATCCTGCCCTCGAAAAAAACTGCGCCTATTATAAAAATGCATTGAATAAGTGCATACAAAATATAAACTTACAAGAATGAGTCAATATAATCAAATAAATTTACTACACAGCATGATTAGAAGCGGGATTCTTAACGATAACAGGAATGCAGGTGACAGATTTCATTAAATACGTCATCTGCAAACAAATATTTTTGCCCCGTAGCAATATTATCTGGGATATCGTTTATGTACACTAGAAACAACAGTGGTTCCAGTATCGATCCCTGAAGAACCCCCTTGTAAGTAGCGGCTACGTCGGATGTTTAGAGGACTTACGTAGGTGTTACTGGGGCAGTGTTATTATATGCACATTATGCTAATGATCTAATTTGGAATGTCTTTCAATTCGAACAATCTAAGCATTTACCACTTATTAACTATATTCAAGAATTTGCAAATGAGCGAAAGCGGAAATTCCATAGAGGAAAAACCTGACGTGGTAGTAAAATACGGGTTTGTTGTTTGAAATCACCGTAACATTAGTTAAAACAGGTGACAGATTACAATCAACACTAAAACAAAATGAAATTGTAGGCCTGTTATTAAACATTATTAAACAACTTGTGAAATAATGATAAATTCAAACTTCCAATTCCTTAATTTCAAGTAATTTAAAATAAGTATTCTCGTTATGTAGGTAACCAAAAAGTGTGATATGGGAAGGTTATCGTCCTTTTTAACATTACATAAGCGATATCTTGCGGTATTAAAGCCTTATCTAATCTATTTGAGGTAGATTAATATAATATATAAACACGTTTAATTGGTGCCCATTGAGATTAGCATAAATGTAATCGATACTTTTTTTCAATTAAATGCACTATACAATAAAGGTTATAAGGACTGTGGGGCAGCATAGTAAATGCAATACATCGCATCACTCCTCACCTCACAACAAACTTGTTAATATCAATTAATATCAACTGTATGGCGGAATTAATTTGTAGTGAGGTGAGGAGTGACCCGATAAATTGTGTTTAGTCTATACAGTAGCAAGAATAACACAATAATTAAATTTATTAAAAGCATTTTAAAACGAAGTTCTATAATGCCTCCTAACGTTACTAATATTTACGCATCTGGGAAGTAAAAGTACCGCTTTCTCGACCGATCTATTTTCAGAGCAGCGATGGTTTTTGACCAACCAATCAAAACATGCTATCGAAACCGTACGAAATCTCGCACTAGAAGAGGAAAATAGACGGCGGACTTGAAATAAATTCGCATTTCCTTTAAGTTTCGCACGCATTCTACATGTAGGTACATATGTATTATATATTTATATGTTCTTAGAGGCGCGACATGGCTAGTACATGATATGTACTCACTCGCGTTTGCCAATTTTACGACGCCATAAAGATCCAACGCCTGCGATCGCAGATGCTGCAAGTTTATGCTGTGTGTATAGACATGCGACAAGGAGTGATGTGATGCAACCAACATATGTACCTTCGTGTGGTATTCTCTCTGCGTCGTGTCCAATAAAAACCAAGCTGGATAAAGAAAGTCGGTACAGTCAGCCATAAAGCTACAAAAGGTTCATGTTATTTTCATAATACACTAGACAACATTATTCAATGGTAATTTGTTGGATTTGACTAAAATTGAATTACAACTATAACTACAATCCTATATCATACAAAAAATTGATGCCTCTGTGATGAGCTATTTGAGTGACAAGAAGGGTCCTCTTAAAATGACCTTACGCAAGTCGGCTCAGGGCAAGGACAAGAACAAGATGGGACAATGCTCTACGCAAAAATGCTAGAGACTTGCTGTTTTCTGTAAATACCGTGACAGATGGAGGCGAAAAAGAAGAGGTTAAGGCTCAATTTTGAGCTGTATGGACTTCGAAGAAGAAGATAACTAGAAACCTATATTTTCATAGAAATCATGTTAGATATGTTCATAATCACATGATTATGATGATAAACGCATTAAAAGCAGTGTTCGAACAAATGATTAACCAGGAAGACACCATGGAAAACTGACGATCCAAACGTGTGTATTTCATTTTCAGTATTACTAATCTGTTACATATTGAAGAGAAACAATTTCCACGATTGCTCATAACAAAGTTGCTTTTACTAGGCTATAGTGTTATGAGATAAGTTATATGAGAGCCGTTGTGAAGAGGTGCAGAAAGTGTATCGACGAAAACGGAAATGTATTCGAACACCTGTTGTAGCTTATTTTCAT
>JARFOC010001341.1:113927-130798 GCA_031763485.1 Osmoderma eremita
GAAATAAGAAAGTTGATGATGGCCAGAAGGAATCGAAACGTCATATAAAAATTTCGAGTACACCATTAGATAGAAGAACAAAAGTGACCTTGAGAATGTGTTTTGGTTTTTCTCTGCAAGGCCGAATAAACGTGCTAGGGGTAAAAGAAGAAAATGGTTTTTTTTGCTTTTAAAAAAAATCTCGAACGTCATTTGTCACAGGTTTATTTTTTCTTCGGATTCATAACAAGCACAAAATTTAGCAACTTTGCCAAATTTAAATCTACCCTCTATCTCTAATAATAAGCGAGATCCCCATGGTGAGGGTCGAAAATGAATCAGGCTGTATATGAACATTGCGCATTAATATGGTATGCAATACAACGATGTATTATACATTTTAAATCAATGAATTTAATTTAGTATTATTATTTAGCAGTGCAAATATTGTTATAGTTGTTTTTAGCAGGAAACAAACAGAAATTCAATCTTGAATTTATGATGCTATTTTCACCCTTTTTTAAACAGTCTGTAGCAATCATTCGGATAATCGCTTCTTGAATTTTATAGGGCGCCCTTAATACGATTTTTGGATTTACATCGTTTGCAATGGACTTTTCGGTAGTTCTTACCAGCAAATAGAAAGCTTGGTTTTCGTACCACGCATTGATCAACCATTTTTTGTACGGTGAATATGGTATAGCAATGGTGAACACTTAACTTTGTACACGGTGTGCATAGGTAACATTAAAGTTTTGGAATGTATGCATCTAGCAACACAAGCGAAGATTCGCTCAGAAATTGCGCGGTGAAAATCAATACGGCTTCCACCCCTTCCCGCGGGATCGTTCCATTATACGCGGCCATGCCCGTCAACCGTAGTTCGTCGGCCAATTCGGCGGGGTAAGGGACTGGCCGTAGCTCCGGAGATCTGGCGGTCGAACACGAGCACGTACCGAACAACCACCGTGACCTATCTCAATCGACGTCAACGGCGTCTATAACGTCTGTTCTACGATGTGCGGTTGTGTGTATCGTAGCCACTTGCCACTTTGTATTACTAAACACGTTGCAATACACACACACAGAGATACATATGAAATTTAAATACTTATACCTATGGACTTATATGGGTACCTGGAGCAATCCTCCCACGGCTTTCATGTGTATATAAATATCTACTCCTAACAAAACATGTTTATCGCAATACCTTTGCAAGAAAAAATCCCTATATCAAATACCAAGTGTCAAATACACTTCTCAAAATAATTAACGAATACTTCACAAAAATGAAAATAGATTTAAAAAAAAACACATTTTTTATAGCGCTTTCCATTGGTAACTTGGAGTACGAGTCCTATGTTCCATTGGAAATATTAGAGCAGTAATTTATTTTTCATTGGTAGGGTGCCAGCAATCAGAGTTGCAGTGCAATTTCCTCCGTGCCTGCTAGAGGAGCAAGAGTCAGGTTTCGAGCAACCAACTGTTTTCAGCTGGTGTTTCCCGTGCGTTTACAAATTTGCATGTCAGACAGAGAAACAAACAAGAAGCAAACATTGTTTGATTTGGGAAATATACTTGAATTATTAAACACACCCAAAACCGATCCCAAAATAAAATAAATAAATGCAACCAATGAAACACTAACATGATATCGTGCGGCGCAGGAATAGTACGTTTCATCCATACATTTTACGACATTTAACAGCAAGTTCCCAGTATCCAGTTGTACTGGTTCTTGCTTTGTAAACGCTATTAGTTTCAGTATTTGTAAGCCTGTACCTGAATACATTATTATGTTTTAAACCAGTTTGGACAAGTTTTATTGTGATTTTCTTGAGGGAGCATAAAATGCATTTTTAAAGTAAAAAGAAATACCGAGATATTCAATTTTAGTTTTATTACAATAATTCTTATAAAGAAATAGAGGTTAACAACCTACATGAACCTCACAGTTAACTTTAGATTAGAGTCTTAAACAATTCTTAGGTAATCACATTCCTCTCTGACAGAAATTTGTGATTCTTGAAGCGTTCTCGGTTGCATATTTCGTGCAGTGTCGTGTCGTCTTCGCAAGACGCTAGAATGGTTCTTGCTGAACCATTAGCAATTATTATTAATTTATCTGTACAAACATCGACTTTCCCAAAATTATGACAGAAAACGAGAATCTCTCCGATATTTAAAAAGGGTTGAAAATCGGAAGTTGCTAATTACCGACCCTTATCCATTTTGCCCAACTTCGCCAAAGCTTTTGAACATTTTTTGTTTCGCCATCTACACAAACGTCTTAAGTCTTTCATTTCACCTTATCAGTATGGTTTTGTTCGTGGGCGGTTCACCAAGTAACCTTGTCAATATCTCGCAATCTATCTGTGGGGAGTTGGACAGGCGGGGTCAGGTTGATGTGGTGTATACGGATTTTAATAGTGCCTTCGACAGCATTGACCACGGGATTTTACTTGAAAAATAGACTGCTTTGGTCTTACTGCATCTTTCCTACAACTTATGGAATCCTATTTGAGTAATAGATCTAACTATGTACATTATAATAGTTTTAGGTCCATTCCTTCCTACTTCCGGTATTCCGCAAGGATCCAACTTGGGGCTTTTGCTTTTTGTTTTGTACACTAACGATTTGTTGCAGCACTTCTCTTGTCCAGTTCTGGCTTACGCTGATGATATTAAAATTTATAATTCAGTTGCTAACATCGGTGACGTCTTAAACTTGCAAAAAAATATCGATTACATGGCCGAATGGTGTACCAAACACAATTTAAAATTAAATATTAGTAAACGTTGCTTTGTCTCGTATACTAGAAAAGATCATCCAATTACTTCCGCGTATTTGTTAAACAGTAAACAGTACAAGATCTTGGTGTACTTTTTGACCAATCTATGAGCTTTGCATCATACATTACTGGCCTCCGCTTTTTAGCATCTAAAACATTGGGATTTCTGATCCGTTCCTGTACAGCTTTTCAAAGCAAACAACTTTTGAAAATATTATTCTTTAGCTTCGTTGTGAGCAAGTTGGAGTATGCCTCTCAAGTGTGGTCTCCCCACTATGTTTATCTTCAATTATCACTTGAAAAAATTCAACGTCGTTTTCTCAAATACCTATCCTTTAAAGAGAATGGAGTTTATCCGCAGCGAGGGATTGATAACGCGTCCTTATGGGATAGACACTCGGTGGATTCTTTAACGCACCGTCGTGAATGCCATGGTGCGCGCTTTTCTGGAAATTAACCCAAGGAGTCATTGATAGCCCTTATCTTCTTGCCTCTTTGGATGTCCGTATTCCTAGGGCTTCCTCTCGTTCCTCGTCCTCCTTTGCTCTACCCTGTTCTAGTATCAACTTGCTGCTAGGCTCGCCACTAGTGACGATGTGCCACTCCGCTGATCTGCACTATGAAGATATGATTTATTATAACTTCTTTTAATTTAAATATCTTTGTATTATCTTTTTCTTTTTTGTATGTACCCACGTTTGTAAATATTTTTGTCCTGTAACTGGTAATTTGTTGGACAATAAATGAAATGAAATGAAAAAGCATACAAAACGTCAATCTAGGGGAATTGGCTGGCCACGCCATTATCTCTACACCAGCTTCATGTTGGTCCACAAATTGTTCACCTTGTTTGCTCAATGGGGGCGAACATAAAAATAAAAATTAATTGTTCTCCCATTGTTGCAGAACATCATCCAGATACCTTTGGTCAGCGAGACCTCCATTCTCTATGAAATAAAGGTCGACCTGCCTTTCAGTGCTTATCCCGGAAAAATTGTGGTTCATTGAATTCACTCCAAATCAAAATATATCCATTATCTAGCTGCAACGTAAATGTTTATTCGGCACTGAAAAATACTCGCCCCCGTTAATTATGAATCCAACTAACACGCTCATTAGCCTACAGTCTGCGGCCTCTTTTCTGCTCTTTAATGAGAAAAATATAAATAATATAAACGATTTACCCCATAAATCCAATTGATATACTAATTAGCTCATATTCTACGGCCTCCTTTAAGATCTATAGTAAGAGGTATCCAAACCAACAGTTTTCGTGCATATAAGCAGGAGTCATTTCTTATTGTTTGCGTTGATTCTTCCAATAGCAACAACAAGCTCACTGCGAAGCCAGCTAGGATTAAACGTGCGATTTCTACGTGCCAGTTGCGACAGGTATCGATCGTCCCTTGAAGTTGTTAGATGTTGGTCCACATTGCCCTTTGTTTTCGTCGAGCATTTTAATTTCCAAAAAACAACTCCAACGTCGAGAAAATACCCTTTGGATCGTTCCAAGGTCTTTGGCAACACTTTGTTGTGTTCTTCCACTTTCCAATTGACCCTCCAAGAATCTATTTTTGACAGATCGTAGTGTGTTTCCATTTCGGACTACAGTCAAAATTTCAAATCTCCTCTACTAGTCGGAGCGGTAAATTTTTTGATACTGGCTCAGGAGCATGTTGGATAGTAACAGTAATTACTTAAACCAGTAACACTAGAACCAGAGAGCAATCTACAAGGTAATCTCCGTTTGATTATTAATAAAACACTGAAATATAAACATCTTAAAATTATAACTGTATTTTTCTAAGTGGTCGCCACCTAAATTTAGGCATATATCAGAGTTTAACCGACTTGCAAATTCCCTCTTCATTAAATTCTGCTGCCTGGGATTGCAGGCTGACGGTGATCTGACGCGGCAGAATCTTAGAGGTGGGTGATTAAAAACGTTCCACTTGAGGTGATTTAGCAGATTTTGTGTTTTACGCGCAGTATAGGGCCGAATGTTATTGTGCAACAGCAGGACCTCGGAAGTTAGCAAACCGCGACGTTTGTTTTGAATTGCTCATCTTTTTAAGGTCTCCCAATAGGCTTGATCACTAATGGTTACTCCCCGCTCCATGAGCTCCACCAACAACATTCCCTTTGGATTCCAGAAAACGGTGGCCATCAGCTTTCTGGCAGACAATTATTATTTGCTCGACGAAGGAATTTAGCCCCACGTCATTGATTGCTGTTTTGTTTCGGAGTTGAGGTGCGAGGCACAAATCTCGTCTCTGGTAACAATTCTGTTAAGAAATTCATTACTTTTGACATACGCCGAAAAAAGGTCTAAAGAAGAAGCCATTCTTCTTGTGTTATGATTCTCAGAAAGCACTTTCCGAATCCCACGAAACTTTCGGTAACATAAGTTCCTTGAGAGTATCTCGTGCAAAGGAACCGCGACATTTCTGGGAAGTACTCCGAAAATGAGCGAAAGAGATATCGTAAAACACCGATTTCCAGGGATTTTGTTGTCCATTTTCTGAATAAGTTCACTACCGACTACAAAATGGCGGCAACTCCTTTCCACATCGTGAATATTCGTCCATTCTTAAACATTCTTAAACATACGGCAACATTGACGCATAACGCCATTACTTATGACACTTGGTCCGTTAACAGTCCAGATTTTACGGTAAATGTCGGCTGTTGGAAAGTCTTATGCCAGTAAAAATTGTATAACAACACGGATTTTGCTCGCTATTACAGCGACCACGTTGAATCAACGTAACAAGGACATTTACATATCTAGACGAGTACTCATCTCCTACGTTCACCGACACAACAATGGTGCCGCTACCCAGACTACGAGAATGAAGGTTGTGGATCGGCCTCGTACATTGTAGACCGATCCTCGATAACTATTGTGAGTCACCAATACCAATTTTAATATGGCAAGACAGGCCTACTTCACTTTATTAGTTATATTTATTACATATAAATAAAATGAGGTTACCTTTCACACATAAAAATAAAATTTTTCAATTTAGATATTTTATTTTTTAATTCACCGTAAGTAGTAAAAGTAGATTTAATAATATATCTATAAAAGTTTATAGGTTATAATTCAATTATTGCTGCGAACACGATTGTAGGGAATATGCTGTATGATATTCATCTGCGCTTAATGTTGCACTTCGCAAATGCGCCTTTATAAGGAATCTATTCTGCCGCTCTGGAAACAGCATTATCTTCAAAAAGACAGAAAAGCACCGAAAAACGTAAAATAAATGAAAATAGAATATACTACAACAACAAATACAAACTTGAGATGGCAATTAATATTCTGACGTAGGTAGAGAATAGTAGGTAAAAAATACAAAAGTTAATTATTAGCTATTTCCTCAATAATGTAGGAATATTTATTACCAACCGCAAGATAGTTGTCGTAGATCAGTCTGTAAAATAAAACACTTTATCAGTCAACTTCCAAAAGGTATATGCTGTGAACATGAACATGTTAACAGTAAATTTATTTATAAAATTGTAGTATAAACTATAATAAAAACCAAATGCGCATCAGGGAATATTTGCCGCATAATGAATTTTATATATTTGCAGACACAAAATATATGTTTACCTTCCATATTTTTTGTTCTAGAAATAATGAGTTTTGAATAACAAAACATTTTAAAAATACTGTACCCAAAAATAGATAAGTAATTGTTCCAAATGGCAACCGCCAACTTCCATGAAATAATAAAAGCACCGTTTTTTTAGGTTATCCTACAAGCTCCATGTACACCAAAGGTATTAACAATATGAACCGATAAAAATCATAGATTAATTACGATAATTTAACCTATGTTCATGAACGTTTCTGAAAAGAATATTGTTTAAGTGGCAGCAAAACTATATGAAGCAGGCTCTTCTTAGAATATTCGTTGGAATATTTATTCTAAAATTAGAATCAAGTCATAATTTTTCAAAAAAAAAATAGATTCTGCCAAAAAACAAACGTTATGCAAGAGCTTATGTTATTATTATTCAAGTTCAGCTTCATTGAGCTTTTAGACCAATTGAATACATATGTAAATCTTACATGGATGGCAGTTATATTGTTTGGAGATTCTTTCTAGAGAGAGATATGCCACATTAAGTAATTTTTAAGCCGAGTACGATAATAATTTAGTATGGCCTTAGACTTATTATGGGCGTTCATAATAAAGCTAGAGTAGTGTGCCTTTTTGTTCGAGGAAACTAAGTCTCTGTGTTTTTCCTCTTGACGATTAAAGATTTCTCTTTTTATACGGAATAAATCTTTTAAATTACGGCTACTTTTGATGACATCCTTAGTGAGACACTCCGTACGATTAGCAGTGACAACACGGTTCAGTAGGAAACACTTATTACAATAATTAAGAAAAATATTTAAAAAAACTGTCATATTGTGCATTTACTGAATTGATTGCATACACACTACTCCACGACCCAATGCTCAAGAGTTCCCGAAACATATCCATACCCGCAACGTCAAAAAGCCTACTGAATTCAATAAACGGGGTAGTTGTACGAGGGTTCACAATTTTAGTCTTAACTAATTGATATCGATGATCCGAAAAGTTTACATCTCCGACAGAAGTGCTCACGTCCATCAAATTAGAAAATACATTATCGATACATTTTTGTGACTCACACGTGTAGCATCAAGAACCAACCGCTCACACCAAAACGAGGAAAAAATATTCAAGACTTCACCGACCGCACGGTCATTAGAATTAAAATCTAAGTTAAAATCTCCGCACACCATCTGGTAACCACATTTATTCTGTAATTAATCTAAGAAATCAGTTAAGCTTGTGAGTAAACTGCAGATATCTATATACCATAAGCAATGTATCCTTATTTTTTGTTCCTGAACAACAAAATTCGAAGTGCTGCTCGGACGACGATACTACTAAGTTTAGGGTAACATTTTCCACGATTGTGTCTTCACTGACATAGACACACACACCTCCATCTGTACGCACTTCGCGTAAAAACACACTGGCCAACCGATATCCATCAATAGTGAATGCTTCCGCCTCGTCCTGATCTCTCATCCAATGCTCACTTATGCATAACACGTCAGGATAATTTCAGCTATTCAAAAGGATTTGTAATTCGTCAGTTTTATTTCTCACACTTCTTATGTTGATGTGGAGCATCGCATCTATTGATGATTCTCCGCTCTCCAAAAATTTAGAACATGATTATTTCTTCTGAATGAATGTAGTCCGACCAACACTTGGGGCTATTTCGTAATTGTTACGTTTAAAATTTTCATCAAAATCATCTGCTTGGCTTTATGGTTAAAATAAATCCCGTCTCTAGTATAGACATAGTAATTAAGGTAACTGTTTATTGGAACACTATGATGTTCGTGTACCTTTCCGTAATATTGATAATTTTTTTGTTAATGTCGTAGATGCAGTCGTAGATGTGTGGGAGATTCGTTTGTTTTGATGTGGGTTAGAAAATGACAAATTTAATCGGGACACGCCACTCGACTGAAGTGACATCAATATTCATCAATATCATATCAATGATTTGCAATTTTGGTGGTTCACCTTTTCCCTTTTTTTTATAAACGTGTACTAAATTCCTATGTACATGGCAAATCATCTCAAAATTTAGATCTATGCGTGCCGTGTTTATCCACACGATCCAGAAATAACCTGTTCTCCGGTGTACATGTGCGTATAGAATGGCCGTTTGCGCGAGGATGGGACGCGAGCGGGACCTCTTTGGAGCGTATTTACGGGCGTCGGTTACGCAAAGCGGACGACGCTATTTTTATTCCAGCATTTACGCGCCCGATGGCTTTTTGGCCGCCGTTGCTGTTGTCGGTCGACGCCTGCCTTTCCTCTGCTGTTTCAACTGCTGCGAGCGGGGCGAAAATATAAATAAAGCGTCGGCCGTTTCGACCGAAATAGATTTTTTAGTATTTATGTGTGCGGAGGTGTAGTAGCCAACGTTAGGAAAAGCCGTATGTGCACGGTATTTGAGAAACAGGGCGGGAAATTAATAGCCAGCTGCCTTACGTGCCCGCAAGCAAGAAAGTCTATTTGAAAAGATGTTGACGGTGTTTCTTTTTCTTAGAATTCAGCTGTTTAACACTTGCAAAAATTTCTGGCAATATAATGTTGCGTGAGTTTTTAACTGAGTTTTTTCAAGAAACAGCAATCTTCTTATACTAAACTAAACATGTGTGGCTTTAACTAACTTATACACCCTTACTAACACAGGATAGCACCACACTTGATGCTAATCTATCAATCCGTTCCATTGCTTGGCCTCTCGTCCATACCATCCCAGGCAGTCACCAACCTTGTTGAGGATTCCTCTTCACCATTTTTCATTCGCCTCAACTAATTAAGAACTTGCTGTGAACTTTACTCGATTATCTAAGGACTATAAGTACAAAGGTGTTATGAATTAAGGGACAGACAGCATATAAGTAAGTAATACAGCGCCCATTGAACTAGCAGAGAAACGACCCGCGGAAAACAGAACAAGCAGTGTAGTAAAAGAAAAAGAAATAAACACTTACGTTGGGAATCAGTAACATAGCATACCACGTAGGTTCAAGATAATTTTTTACAGGAATTGCATTATAGCTTTTATTCTTTCCTCATTAATGTGACCTGTTTAGGGGAGGAGCCAACTTCGACTTTACAAGCGCTTAATGGAGATCATTGAAAGCGGCTTTATACAATTGACATTCGGTGAATATGTGGTTCAAGCTACCTATACACTATCCATTAGTTTTAAATAAATTACCCATAGGACCAATACTCACTAGTCCTGTACCATTGATTTCTTTCTATTACTTTTAAAGCTTTTTATTAGCAATCGTTTCCGCTGATATTATATTTATTCCTTCCATTTATCTAAATTCATATTGCAACTTCTGGTTCTCAACCACAACCCACATTCCTACTTGAGGGGGATTAGTAATTTTGGACACATTCGTATATACATACAGAAATGCTGACCATTTTGCAGGTACAATTTCGGCAAAGGTTGGTTTAATTGTGGGGGCATATTAAGGAGGTTATAGTTAATTGCAAATTTCAGTCGGCATGGGTTTGATTTGTGAGTTAAATCTGCTAGGAAACACGCTGGTTTAGTATAAATCTTAGCAGAACCCTTAAACGTTATTTCTCTTGTAGTAGGTATTAAGAAGGGGGGATACCTCGGTCTAGAGGAGATTTTCCAGATGTCTGACATTTGTCTCCAAACTCTATTGCTCATTTCCAAAAGACATGGACATGAGCAACATGAATTTGTTGATATAAGATAATAAGATACGGTGGCTTAAAATAAATTTATGAATTTGTTTGCCAGTTTTCTATATCTCAGTTGCATGCCGGATATATCGAAGGCGTTCGACCGCATAAATCGCAAATTACTACGGGTGAAACTTGACGCTCTAGGTTTATATTTACTGGCGCTGCTCTGTACATACTTATGAGATCAACAACAGTATGTAAGCCTTGGTGGTTATCTATCGACTTTATTGCAGCAGGTGTTCCACAAGGAAGCAATTTGGGACCTCTCCTATTTATATCCTTCATAAATAATGTCTGCGCGATATTGGTGTGCACTACTGCTATTTTTCCGATTATTTGAGCGTCTCTCATGAAATTAAGAATATTAACTATTGCTATTACGTCCAAAGTCCAACTTGCTGTCTGGTGTTCTGCTGCTGGTGAGCTAGCAATTACTACCTCAAAGTGAAATATCTTGACGTACACTCGCATACATTATGCATTTATTTATAATTATATTTACAATAATAAAGTCATCCCATGCTTCGACGTTAAGCTAACATTCTCAGGCCACTTTACTCCTGCTTCTAAAACTTTGGGATTTTCAATAAGAAATTAAAACAGTTTACTATTGAATCTATTTTAACAATTTATTACGTTTATGTACGTGTAAACTTGAATATACTTCGGTTATGTGGACTCTTATTTATAATGCCTATGCTAGATCGTATCCAAATAATTTTTCAAAAATATCTATACTTTAGGCGGTATGGTGTTCATCCAAATCAAGGATTTGAACACCGATAATTCTTAGATATGTTCAACTTCGAATCGTTAGAAGCTCGTCGTTAATATTAGACTTGACAGAAGATGGACGGGGAAAATAAGTTTAAACATTCAAACTAGGACAAAAAGTTAATGGAGATTTGTTTAAAGCAGAACAACTATGAAATTTGTTAATCTTAAAGATTTGAATAAGCATCGCTTTCACAATCTTTACGAATTCAGACACTCTGTTTCCAATACTTTCCTCTCCTAAAGTAATTGTTGCGCTGTCTTCATTAGTCATTGCACATCGTGCAAGCTATATTTTGCTACCTCCCACCCCTTGTTCAATTTGTGCAGCGCCGTCACGGACTCCACAGAAACAGACAGCAGCAATAAATGGATATACCCGTAAGCGAAATACATCGAAAGCGAACATCGGCTTTAAGCAGTCCTTCGCAGGTCGATATAGACAAAATGCACCTACTAGGGTCAGGGGGATGGGAGAGGGGGATGTCCCGAGGGAAGAGGACGGGATAAGAGGGGAAACGAAGTCGGAGGGGACGTCCAGACTCATGTGGCTTCGCTACGTGACACGTCATCTCTACAACAACGACGAATGCAAGGATCTGACGTAATAGAGGATTTGGGAGCTTCTTGGTTGGCAAAAGTATGGGGTACGAGGGGGGGGCAGGGCTATTCGGCCAGCCGGAGGCCATTGTGTTATTATACTGTGGCGGAATCGCATCTGCTTTTGTTGATGTTATTGTATTACGTTAGGCTATTGTCGTTCTTCCGTTGTTATTGTTATAAAAGTACCGTAGACGCTTCAATGCCATACCTGAAACTGTAAGAAAGTACAAAGCATTGTGTGTTTATTTAGAATTATATATTTGCTATGTCAACTATCTACGTAAAAGATAACAATTAACGGTTATGTGTGATTTTAAATATAAGCAAGTATCCAGAAATTAATTCTGTTTACCATTTCATAGTAGATGATTTACTCGTTAACCTTTCATAATAAATTTACAAAAAAAAACCACAGTAACTCCCCTGGACGTAAGA
This sequence comes from Osmoderma eremita, assembly GCA_031763485.1. Taxonomy (NCBI): domain Eukaryota; kingdom Metazoa; phylum Arthropoda; class Insecta; order Coleoptera; family Scarabaeidae; genus Osmoderma; species Osmoderma eremita. Next base: position 125,824 of record JARFOC010001341.1, read on the forward strand.
AAAAATACTTAACGTAGCAAGTTTCTTGAAAATTCCTTGAGAAAGGATTCAAAACAATATAACATTTATCCATATAGAGCGAACATACCTGGCCTAAAACTTCAATAACGATGAGCTTAACCTCGTAAACTATAGCTAAAACAATAATAGCCTAGCGGAAACGTTTGCGTTTCGTTGGAATGCATAAATTTTTTTCGAAAAATTATAACTTAATTCTAATTCCAGAACAGATATTAATAAGAAGCATAGAAACTGTGTTACCTATGTAGTTTTGCCGGTAGTCAAGCAGTATTTAAATATGCATTAAACAACCTGTATTCGTTAATCTACACGATTTTGATTGGTTAGTGAGATTTCCCGTTTTTATTTTGATAGAGTGATTTCTTGTTATAAATAAAAGAAGTGGTTTAAAAGAAAAAAGGTTAGAAAGTCAAAATATTGCTAATTGTATGCTCTAATGACATCACTTGAATGTATAATCTATCAATCAACCTTTGACGCAGTAGTATATTGCATCTTTATAAGGCAGAAAAATGTTCATTAACCAACCATTTTCCTGTGTAGCTGGAAGACCACAAAATGTACATCCAAAGTTGCTGTTAATACTGGGCCTAGAATCATTACAACGTACAGTGTTCGGAAAGCCCGAAAACGCGGGCAAAAATCAGATCTCTACAAAGTTCGATATACAAACGAAATTGTAATAATATATACGCATAGATGTGTATGTTTTTGAACCAATTACTGACATGGTAGCAAGTAAGCCTACTCATCTATGTAACCACCAAATATATAGAAAATGTAAATATAATAATAATAATATAAATAATTCCTTACCTACATAAGATTATAATATAAGGTATAATAATTTTATTACTCAAGTTTTATTATTTTTATTTGTCTGTTTATTGAATGTTTACAGGTAAAAATTATATACCTATATATTAAAGCAATTGCGGACTCTCAGCATAAGTACATAATAATACTATTACTTACTTATAATTATAATATAAGAAATACTAAGTTCTAAGTGAATATTAATAATACATCATTAATTACCCGATGTATAAGTGATACGGAGTAGGAGGAAATGAGTTTATAAATCTTAATCGCTATCGCTTTCTGAACTTGGCAACTGTGTGCTTCTTGTTCCTTTATCTTCTTCTTCCATTTCTTGGGTGTCAATCATCGTTTCTAGAAATTCTTCCCTGTTTTCTTGATTTTTATATTCGAGGAGGCCGAATGTGATAACGAGGTTATAACAGGTTCTGAAGACATCAGTAACCTGTTCTCTGGACGATCTCCTAGAAAGATCCTCTCTGTACTTTCTAAAATCTTTGTTTGTTGCTTCTTTTGCCTCCTCAGAAAGTAACCCAATAGGAAGGTCTACGGACGAAACTATTAAATGTCCATGAATTAATATTTTATGCACAGACATTGGCATGTAAAACCATGCATATTCTTTCGTATACAATTTTGCCACCTCTTCAATATATGCTTTCAGTATATGCTATGATCTCGCCATGGTAAGAGTTGCACTTCTGACCGTAACCACAAGGCATTTTCTTTCTAAAAGCGTTCTTTAGTCCCGCGCACATTTTTCAAATTTTTCAAACATATTTTTCGCGCTCGACTGCTAAGTTGTTTCATAACTTCTTGGTTGTCTGTTGCTTCAACATATTCCCCAATTCCTGAATTAAGTGGTCGATTTGCACTTCTCGACCTTGCTCTTTATTGTCATAAAGAATTTCAAAAATTCTTCCCACTGACATAAATCTTGCCATATTTGTGTAAATAACAGATTTGTTTTAACAATTTAGAATTTAACAGTGGAAAAGGGTTTGGATTTATTATATCTTTTATTTCAGATAGCCATATTTTGTTAATTTTCTCTACAATGAGCAAAGATGTGCAAAACTTTTTTGGTAGGCAGAAACTATAGATAATTGGCTACCATTTACAAAAAAAAAACTCGGGATAACGACGGACTTTTTTTGTAAGCCGACGCAAACTTCAGTGAAAAGAAAAAAAATGCCAATTTGCAGACCGTTTAACATATTAGTAATATCGATAATATCTAAACATACATATATTTGACTTTTAATTCTATTATTATGAACTACATACCTCTACACGATTTGTAGAAAGAACTCGTAAATGTACACTTTTCATACACTTTGAAAACGCTAAACAAAACTTCACTTCTTCAATGAACTTTTCACCAGGCAGTATGAATCAAAGTGAACTTCTACTTTCTAGGACTACAACTGGGGACAAAAGAGGGTAATTATTGCGGATTACTAGTAATTAGTATGTGCTCTGTTAATCCCCATTAAGCTAATTACTCTATTTACATATTGCAAATTTGTATTTTTGTCCGGCTTTTCTAAAATTCCGGACACTGTGCAACGTGTGCCTCATAGTATCAGTTCCTATCAAACATACTCCAAGTTTGAAGTGCGTGCGGTCATTGGTTTTTTGCATGCAAATAATGAAACACCTACCAAAATTCTTAAGACTTACGGAGAAGGCGTTATGAGTCGAAAACAAGGTAGTGTTTGGTGTAAACAGTTCAATAGTAGACGCAGAGCTCTGAACGATGGTTCCGAAGGTGTGCGAAAAAACCATCAATAACGAAAACGGATGAGAATCCAGACTTCGCTCCTTCTGATTTTCGTTTGTTTGGGCCGTCGAAAGCTCATTTGTCGGGTAAAAGGTTTGAAGACGACCACGAAGTTCAAGAGGAAGTACGGCAGTATTTTGCAAATTTGTATCTGTTAACGCGGATGAATAAAGACAGTGCTTGATTACTATTCTTGATTAGTATAGAACACAGGAGACATATTATAACATAATTTGTTATATTCGAGTGAAAACTTAACGTACTACGATACCTCTCCCGACACACTCTACGTGTAACTGACTTCTGTATTTTAGGCGGGACACACTCTTACAAATAATAAACACTAGATGGCGCGCAAGCTTACACCTAATAATTAAACAAATAAACTTAAATTCATATTCAACAGTATCGCACCTTTTACGACGAGGGTTTACAGAAGTTTGTGCCTCACTGGGATAAGTGCCTTAACATTGACGGCGATTGTGTTGAAAAGTAGCTAACAGTTCAGGCTTTTACTTAGTGTATGATTGATTTCTATAAATAAAGTAGTCTGTCTGTAATTCACAAATGTATCTTAGTAACGGGATATCCCTCGTATTTCAATTGAATCATCATTCAAACCAACAGTGTGCAATTTATGATGATTATGGTACACCAACTGACTGTGGTCGTTTTTTAAATTTTCAAATTGGAATACATTCCTTGTTAATTAAAAGGACTAGTAAAGATGATTGTTACAAATCCATTAAAATAGCAAATAAATTTAAATGCATTTAAGCCGAATCATCAGTAAAAACAACCATGCATCATTTCTGATCATACGTAAAGAACGTGAATGCTGAATGACTAACGGAAAAAAATCTATGCAACCTTAAACACTTATCAACAACAGAAGTCGAACTGCATAGCCGTTACAAACTATTACACTTCTTCGTCTCTATCTGGAAGCTGTATCATAAATATTTGCGCGAATAAATAGTAAATATTATTGCTCAGTGATTCGTCTAATGAAAACAAGCTTAACAGTAAACACTACTTTGCCGGATGATTTATTGCTATCTTAAAGACGCTACTAATTAATACCAGGAAGTGTTTATAGCAGTAAACTCAATGAGTCCATCAAACGGCGCACTTTATTAAGCCACCACGAACGGTCAGAAGGGAACTTCAATGTCATTTTAAATGAGATCATCAAAATTGAATGTGTATAAAATGGATGACGCCGAAAAACAATTAGCGATTTCCTCCTACACTCACAGGACGGACGGTTTTTATTTTAAATTCCCATTCGCGTGACGGAAAAAAGGAGGTCAGAATGATAGTTTTTAAATGCGAAGCGGTGGATGTTACTTCGATTGCTCCGATAGACCATTGCACCAGTTTATTTTTGAATGCGTTTCGTCTGAGAGGAGAAACGCAATAATGAAGTTTGGTGCGCAGCCAGAAGCTAGACCCAATACATGAAATAAACTTAACGTGTCTATGGGCATGTTTATCTGACAAGTGAATTTATTATAAGCGATGAATAACTGTATTCTATGTAATAGGAGAACGAATCATAACAATCAGGACGACGTGCTATGGCTGTTTTCGATGTGTTGTAATTACTAGCGAATTACATAACGTAAAAAAATAGGAACCGTGATGAATTTGCATATTTATATTTCGAATACGTTGAACTTTTGTACTAATAAATAGTTGACTTGTGCGGAAGAACGAGCCAGCTTTAGAAGAAAAAAAAAAGATAGGAAAAATGCCTGTTTCCCATTTTAAAATTTATTAAATAACTGAATTTAAAAAAAAAACTTATTGCTGTTCGAAAATTAGTGCAATTAGTAACGCTATAAACCGCAAAGTCATTATCAAATAATAATTGCAAATATGTAAACGTAGTAAAGCCATAAAATACATTAAAATGTTTGAACAACAAACTTTAGTTTTAGACTTTATAGCATTTTTTCATACATAATTAATAACGGCAGAAAGAAAACACCATTCAATTTGGAAATATTGCTGCTGCATTCCATACTGCAAAAATTAATTAAACTGGCACAAAAAGATTATTATTATTATTGTTCGGCGTTCTTAGGCTTTTCTTACAAATTGCTCAAGCCGTCCGTAATAATGATAGGGTAAACGGTGAATCGTAATCTGCAACTGTAAGAGGTGTGCTGACAAAACAGCAAGTCCCTTTTTAGCATATCGTCAGTGGTTGGTGTTTGTTTCTCACGGGGTCAATCAATGATATTGTTTTCTCTCCATGCTGCCGTTGGAATTTTCTCTAATTTTCTGCAGTGATAGGAAACATTATCAAGAACAATCACTGACTTCTGCGGTATATTTGGAAGCAAT
>JARFOC010001341.1:136258-147787 GCA_031763485.1 Osmoderma eremita
CCCCTTTCATTGCTTTTGCTAGTATGGTGATTCCAGCAATAAACCATGCGCCGATAATGGCATTTTTACGGTTAATGGTTTTTGGCATTTTTGATGTTTCTTATTGTTTAAAGTCGTATATTCAATTAATAAATTTAGAAAATCATTTCTAGCTGTTATTCAAAACCGGATAAACTGAACCGCACGGACTTACATTTTCGAGGCATTTTATGACTTCGCTGATAATTTCCTGCATATACGAAAGGAATATTTTGGGTTCGTGGTTCGTTAGAGCTTTGGCTCTTCAATTTTAAGGAACTAGAAGCACGTTGAAAGTAGAAATTTCTATACAAAATATGAACTATCTGAAATTATACTATGGCGTGCCTGCATGCTTTTATCTCGTAATATTTTAACATTCCACATGTAGATCTAATGTTGCCTTTTAACGTTAGTGCTTCATTTGATTCTAAAATTAAAGTGCGAGTGTGTGTGGTCTAACACCACCAAGGTCAAAGCTCAAACTGATGATCGATAACACGAAAAGCATTTGCATTATGAGTCAATATTAATAAATGTTGAATTACGTGACGTTTATTATACGCTCCTACCGCCATATCTTCAATGCTCTGTAAAACGGCTGTGGCGATGATTATATAGCGCCAGAGAACGCGCGCGCAATCCGTGACGTAGCTGTACCATCGCGATTGGTCCGTTGTGGCGTCCTGTGACGTCACGATCGATAAGGATATACTTCCTCCGGCAGGTCCCCCTTGCGTCTCGCCGGTAGCACGAGTATATACATACTCCCTCTCTTTGATTCCCTCTGCCTCTCTCCTGGCCGCGTCGACGCGGGCCTCGAACATACTGTTGTGACGCATTATTCCACGACTGAGGCTTAGTACTGCGTCGACTTTCCTGGCGTAACGTTAAGTGTTCGAGATACCCGGCTCGGAATAAACCTGTGTGGGATACGGAATGGCGAAAGGGAGTACCAAAAAACTAAAATCGCTGGACAGTAATAGTAGTATTTACATATAGTATCTATCATCCGAGATACATCTAGGTTTATATAAGGGCGTGAAGTGTTTTGTCTTTTATTTTTTACTTTTTTTTCTGTGTATAATATTAGAATTTAGTGAGTGTGCGTATAAAAATATATTGTATACAGAGAGTGTTGGGACGAACGGAACACTTATTTCCTAGAGGCAGTGGCGTACAATAGATGGTTAAAATGTCGGTGATGCAAATGCAGCAGGCGAAACGCCAGCACTGTTACCTGTGCGACTTACCAAGGATGCCTTGGGCTATGGTACACGACTTTTCGGAGGCAGTATGCCGCGGTTGCGTCAATTACGAAGGCGCCGATAGAATAGAAATTGTCTTGGAGACTGCGAGACAGATGAAACGCCTGCACGGCTTCCAGGAGCAGAGGTCGACGCACAGCTCGAAGGGGCATAGGGCCGCCGCAGCGGCTAATACGCACGAACACCAGAACGGTGATGTCGTGGCCTCTTCGAGTAGGCAACAAGCCGCTGCTCATCATGCAAGCACGTACAGCGTCCACCATGCGCGCACGGGGATGATGGCCGAGTATCAGACAGCACAAGCGCCTCCACCACGTAGCGCCACGTCCATGTCGAGGCCCTCCATGCAGGATACGGCAGCGGATCACGAGACGCTTGTCGGTCGCACGACCGTCCGCATGCAATCCGCTCACCTGCCGGCGACCCACCATCCCATGCCTCATCATCACAATTCTAACGGGCGTCCCACTTCTATACCCCAACAAGGGTTGAAACGCGGTCTGTCCACCACCGAAGAGGACGACCATCATACACTGCACCACTCTAACGGTGACGTGAACAGTGCTAAGAGGATGATGACTGTTGACGAACACGGCGGAACAGTAAGGCCACCTCTGACGAGGGGTGAATCTCTGCCAGCGGTCTCCTTAGCGCAACCGTTTGCTATCACCGCAGAGAGGACCTTCAAACAAGAAAAGCATCCAATACGAACATCCTCATTTGATGCTGCCACTGGATTCAAACCAAACGGTGAGACTTTTCTACCCAAAACATTATTTAGTAAACATATAGGCTTTATCCTTCCTGATGGAATTGGGTTCTAAAGTGAATTTAGGTCATTCAATCCAAAGAAGCAACAAAAAATTTGTTCTGGATGCATGGATACCAAATCGATCTACCCCCACTAACTAACTCCCTACAAATAATTCATAGCAATTATTCATTAAGTATTACCATGCAAAATTTACTAGTGAAATACTAATACATATCCGCTCTTCAGAAATAGTTGCCACAATTAATTTGTTTTTCATTATTGATAATCTAAGGTAGTAAATAAATCGAAATTAACTTCATACATGTGTAAATGTCTTAAACAACATATTGTAACAATGATGTTTATGAAAATTTGATCAGTATATACACCGTGCTAATAACATCAATCGTCTTGCATGTCACTAATCAAAATTATTCAACAAACCAAAATACTTTTATTAAAAGAGCATTCAAAAATAGCGTTCATTAAATCATTTTACTATCTCGGAACTATAAAAATGCAGTTGAAACTCAGAAGTTACAAGGTAATCTCATTAAACAGGTTCACTATTAAAGAGATTAAAAGATTTTAAATCTTTTCAAAAAGTTTTCTATAATATGATTGTTCTTGGTGAAAATTGACATACCAATAGTATTTCGTGGCTAAAAGAGCGAAATTTATTTTGTCACATAGAAAACATAAATGGCAAATATGCTGGATATAAATTTTAGTGCAGGTTCTATTAATACCAACTGCAATAAGTTTTTAATCCATATTTGAAAAGATTCTCAAATTAATCATTTAAACTAACTGAATCAATTTTGGAAGGATTTAAAATAATCCTGTATATTTCCAAATATGCAATTGAATATAAGTAAATGTGTATCGATGGGTTTTATCATCAGTAATATTAATTCCATCACCTTGCTCTTGGAGCAACGGTTTAGTTAAAGATGATTTTCCATTCTCTCACTCGTATATTTTATGTTTACCCAAGCAATATGAACATAGAATGTAATTATGTATTACATACAATTGCTTAGGGTCGTGTTAATTTATTCCAGCAACTAACGCAACACGTTCGATTATGTTAAAAATGTGGCATCCGGTTCAACGGTCTCTACCTGGGCATTCATTTGTTAATTTTTCGCTGCTAGGTTTCAGATTTGAAAGGTAGAACTCGAGAGAGGAATGAATGCTGGTTTTTAAACGGGTTTGGTACAAAAAAAATTGTAAACGTCAGTTCGGAGACTCAACTGTACATTGTTAAACTATAGACACCAGATACTATGGGACGCTTAGAATGTGATCGGTGAATTATAAAATTGCGTCTAGCTTCTTGCACCAGGAATGTGCATAGTAAACAAAATCGTTCCGTAGTAAACATACCGGACGCATTTTTTGCGCTAGCTATCTGTATTTTGCTGCTGATTATTGTTTATTATAGTTCTCTTAACAGTTTAAACGTGAACAAACAATAAATATTTTGCGTCCAACATATTTTCTAGACCTGTTGTGCCATGTATACGCGAACTTTAAATACCTTTAGAAAGTAACCAGTCAATTTTATAGAAAAATAGATGTAAAGTTCTTCTTTAATTATTAGCTATTTTATAATTTTATAATATATTTTCAGCTGTATCGATTATAGATAGCATAATACTGATTTGCTACATAAGCACATATATTATCGCAAAATGATAATATTCTGATAAGATAAGTTGTGATAGGAATAAATTTGAAAAAATGATTAGATGTCCTCCAACAGATTTTATCATCATATCCTTCATATGTAACAACGTTGCTGACGTAAATGATACAGTTGCATGAAACAAGGCGGTCGTGGAACCAAGGGCTAATTGTATGCTTGGTCTACACCAATATGAATAAAATGAGTAGGAAGCATGGATGACATACTAAAAGGACGATAAGAAGAGAAAAATTCTTACATAAATTAATAATCTTTTTTTAAGAATCAGCGCCATCTCCTATATTTTTTGTAACCCGTTCCCAAGGAGTTTTTATCTCATCGAAAATGAAATTGTATTTTTTTAAACCTATTTTAAACTTTTCTATAGCTAATATAGATCTGCACAGCGATTTATCTAAAACAAAATGAATATTTCGTTGTAGAATATTTATCTAGAGCAAGAAAATGATGTATCTTATTATGGGCCGGTTCTACAATTGTGGGATAAAACAATAACAAGAACAAATTTACCTGGTCATATACCTGGATTAATATTGAAGGTGTTCTACCACTCACTTTACTTGTATATACCAGGCATAACAAGAATTACTTTCAGTTGGTAACACAAATAGGTAACAGATATGTGCAAACTGTTAACTGCCAACGAACGATGACCTGAACAACACTAAAAATTAAAGGTGAACATTTAAAGTGAGTGCTCTTATTCCTTTGGCGTTTCGTGGTTGTGCGCAATAATTCACCTCTCCTCAACACGTCTAATGGTAATCCATTTGTTTACACCAATCTCTATTCATCTTTTTGAAAAAATAGCTAGTCCTATTGACCCATTCTAATGCGCGTCTATTGAGAATAAGAAGTTTCAGATCAAACAAAAAAATTCTTACGATCAATAACATCGACTTATGAAAGATCAAAAACGAGCAGTACGTTCAAATTACATTTTTTTACATTGTTAGAACTTATACGAGCCTAAAGTATCCACCAACAAATTGAAAGAATTTCAGTACGCGTAGTTTTCGTAAACAATTCCAAACTTTGAGGTTTGACCTAAATAGAAGCGTATTATATCGTCAGAATGGCAATTGCTACGAATCCAGCGTTCACGCTTAGTTGCTACTGATAGATATTGCCTTCCTGGAATTTTTCTTTATATCCGTCTTTTTTCTTCTGGGAATTCGATAAAAATTTATGGACCGCAAACCGCTGGCGGTGATAATACCCCGTTTTAATGTGTATTGTTAAAGCTGCAGTTGTCCCACTTCACTGATATGAAATGTAAATTGTCACGATAGCTTCCACAAATTACTGTCTATATACTGTTCATTGTGTGGCTTTTTTACAACTTTATGATCGACAACATTGTGTAATGAAAGAAAAGCAAACCTAAAAATGCTTGAATATCATCCAAAATATAATCTTACAAATATGATCTAAAAATATAAATTATACAATAATAGAAAAAAAAACTTTTGTATGACACTGCGTTTAGTCTAATCTAGTTGCTTTTTGGTTTTGTTTAAATTGTTAAACTGGTTTCCTTAGCTGGACTTGCTTCTAGTTTACCTCTCCATTTTTTTTTTTTCGTAATGGCGACACAGGGGATACTTCAAAAGAACAATGGCCAGTACATAACGAATCGCCCTAATAAATACATATCACGTATACGAGACGCCAAACTGGTCCGCGTAGAATCGAGAAAGCCGCAGCAGCGAATAAATATCGAATAAAACAAACGCGATCGGCACGAAGTCTCTGACGAGTCGACTGCTGTGGCCTTGATCTTCCGAGCTTTTCTCACGGTGTTCAGAGATCTGCGCCCCAAGGGGTCCGAGGGAACATCTGTACGGCCACACGACGAGACTTTACACACAATGCCATTCCGTGTTGTATCTTACTCCCCTCTTCCCTTCAGTGTCGCCTTCCCGTCCTATTTATCTCTTCTCCCTTTTGATTTCTTTTACTTGAATAGCTTGTATTCGCCGTTTCTTCTCTCTTTCGTCATTTCTGCCGATACTACTGACGTACCTTGCCGATGCCTATGCTATAAATACATATTTGTGTTATTACGTTGCAGTCCGTAAGTGGTAGATCGCTATCCAAGCCTTTCTAAAAACTGGTACTATCTCAGTAACTTTCCAGTTTTTTTGTTATTGTTGTAAACACACTGTTATATGGCACACGGTTATACGACTTGATAATAGGAATCCACGTATTCCCGAAACACTTGTCATTCCGAATTAATTAATACTTTGTGCGGGAGGAGTAGTCCGAACAGTGTGTTTATTTTGCTGCCCCACAGTCCTTGCAATCTTTACGTTGCTGTTGTAGTTTAAATCTTAAGATTTAAACTGCCACTGCGTTGTAAAAGGAATAAAATAGAAAGCCTATTTAACTGTGTGAGCATTTCTTGATCTTCTTCTTCATTAATTACATTTTTGCCGTTTACACGCGGCAGACCTAACAGTTAGTCAATTCACAAAGAGCAGCAAACTCATACAAAGCGTCGCTACAGCTAATCGAGTCAACATTTACCAGTAATGTTAACTAGTGTTGTGTTGTGTAGATAACTTTATTGAAAACTTATATTTTGTAAGACATAAAACAAATGAAATAAATAAAAATACGTTCGTAAAATCAATATTACATTACATTAATTTTGTTATAAAATATCTATATACCTAATGTGTTTTCTTTTTTTACAACCGCGTAATAATACAAATAATTCAGTTCGTTAGGTACTCGTATTAACGCAGTGATCCTTGGCTGCATTGTATGATCATTTGTACGGATTACTGTAATATTTACCTTGTAAAAGTTATTATCTCACAGACATAGTTGGTGATGATAAAAAGTAATTATTGCATAGGCTCTTCCAGCGCGTCGTGTAGGCCTAGGCTTAGTAATAATTGCATACATAAAGAGTAGACCGAGATTGTCTTTGTGGGGAAACTGTCCTTTTTTTATAAAAATTTATCCACAAAATTATTTGCTTTTGAAAGAAGGCATATTAGTCTTAAAATTATGCATAATGTCGCAAAAAGAGGTGACCACAAATAGAATAGAATGTGGAATCGGAATTCAAGGGAAATCAGAATAGAATTCTGCAGTTATGTGATTCTTTCGCGCTTTTACAAAAGGAGTTATTAAAAATTTTAAAAAGATAGTTTAAAATTGAGCCGAAGTTACAACAAAAACAAACGCATACAAATATTATTTGATCAAATATATGTAAATATAATGATAAAAAAAAGTTATTGAATAATTTATTTTGGAAATATCAATTTTATCTAGTTATTTGATTCTATTGATATTATTGCTAGATTAGAGAAGGTTTCTGGGTCGTTCTGGAACGACATACAAGTTTTTGATAGTATGTTAAACGAATTAATTTTTTCTCATGAAAATCCAAGATGTTGACACTCAATACACGCTTAAATAAATATGTTAAGGTACAGACACAAAGAAAGCAAGTTGCCTGCTTACTGGCAGTCGGCGCCTATAAGCGCCGAAAATTTATTTAGCTTTTAAATGACTGCGCATGACTTGTTAGAGGCGTGAATCGGTATCGACTTTTTAACCCGAATGAATTTTTAATTCTTGGTCGCTTGTTGTCGGCGCCGGTCTTGATGTTTGAATCGTAAAACATTGTTATAAATCTGCTGTTCTCACAAGACGGGCATTGTGGGACAAACGACTTAACTCTCACAGCAAACGAAACGTGGAAAGAGGTGATAATATTCTCCATAAACTACTCGCCCTTGACTCACTGGATGTGCAAGGAATACATCTTCGCTCTTTGCATTCGTAAAACCACATTTTCTAATCAAATGAATTCTTCATCTGAGGATGAACTAGACATCTAAACCACCATAAAATCTGCTTTTAAACTGGCAGGTAACCCACGTCTTTTATGCACGCCCTCGCGGAAAAACCGAAAATACGCGCTGGATAACCTGGTTTCTTTGTGTCTGTACCTTTAGGCTGCGATACTGAAAGCTCTAAAACTTTGCGAAAAAAACAATACACGACATTTTTTTTACGAAACGGGTAAGTAAGTAAGGTGTGTTTCACCATATATAGGCTGTAAATTTTTACAGTGCGTAGGCTGAGACTCCCATCAGCAAAGCAGTTCGTGAAATACAAAGAAATAACCGTTACATCAAAGAATTTAAGGCGAAAGCATTCCTGCCGCGCATACGGTCATTTTATCGTATTTTCTGTGCCCGCGCCAAGCTGATTCATTATTTACGAATTCCAGGCGGTTCGTGAATTAAAATTGCAAAACGGGAAAGCGACATTTTGCATGCAAAATTAATGTAAACAGACGAACATGCGATGGCATGGATGGTAACACGAATGTTCTTGGAATATTTAGCAATAAAATATAGTTGTATTGTTTTTTAATTATATTTCTTTATAAAGGTTGATTCTCCCTATAAGTTTCGTCTCTGGTCTATACCGGTTCCGTTCTGTTTACCTAAAATATTTTTAGCTGTAGATGAATGGATGTGTGCATACCCCCATTTATTTACAGCCAAAAATATTTTGTGTAAACAGAAAGGAAAGGGCACGGGGCTATAGTGAGATCTTAATCTTAATACGGCATTTTTCTTTTTAGTGTTAAGATTTATATCATAGCAGTGTAGGTATTAAGTATGAGTTACCAGCAGACTGATGGCATCGTAAGTGCGCGGCGCACAAGCTGTCAGTCATTTATATTTTTTGCGCCGTACAATATCGTCAGTATTATTGTTAAGGTCACATTTATTCATTGTTTTCTTGAGCTACCTGTGTAATTTTTTTACGCGCCGTATAGCAAATAAAAACCGATAATGTTCTATTGTTGCCGCATGACTAATATGTAAATAACTCGGAATATTTATGTGAAATATTTACGTATTAACTAGGCAGACGGAATGGGCGCGATAATACCCACTATGAATATTTTGTTTAACGGAAAGCCTTTTAAAAGTGTTACTTCTAAAAGTAATGGTTAAATGTGCATTTTATATATGAAATTGAAAAAAATTAGCTGAATAATAACAATAATAAAATATTTAGTATCTATAACGCACCATACCATGTCCATTGAAATAAAGCGTTTCCTTGCAAATTTAACAAAAAAATTGAAATCGTCGAGCTAATTGTTCTATTCGTTCGCAACAAATCACATGCCAAAGAAAACCTAAATAGAATATACACAGGCTGGAAGGGATCGTTCTACTTATACGATACCATTATTTAGTTGGTCGACTATAAGAGGGCGGGACTAATGATAAACACATTATTTGTCGGAAAATCATAACAAATTTAAATCAAGTTGATTTTGTGAAAATAAATAAAAATGCTAACTAAAAGCTATTTTCTTGCATTATAACGAAATAAACAATCACTTCTAAACGAAGCTGTAAATCAAAAACAATGCTTACAACTGTTCAAAATTTGTAAATATAAAACTCACAAACAATAATTTGTAATAAAAAAGCATAATTTAATTTTATCATTTGGACTTTTCCTTCAACTGTATGTCCCGTTCACGGCTACTGCTTAAGACTAGTATATAACGCAAAGGATTTCAGAATAACCTGGTCAGCGATAAAGTTGATTAACAGTAGTGAAAATAGCTTGGCGCAGTGAAAGGGTTAAGTATAAACATACGTATCCCACTTATAATAACAAGAAGAAGAAAAAGGCAATCAATTCGTTATTTTTTTAAATTTAGTAACGTCAACTTCGGCAGCCGCTTCGAAAAAGGTAAAAAGAATTTAATAGTTCCTTATTGTGTTTCACATCTTTTACCACCAAAATTACGAAAAAAAAAATTCGGCTATTTGACGAAGCGGGTTTATTAAGATACTAATAATACTAATATTAAATAAAACAACAAAAACTTTAGAAAAACAATACAAAAAAATCATTTTGCATTATCGTAATATTGGCTCCTGAAATTTTGTGGCTGTTTTTCCACCAAATGTCCAACATTATCGAATCGAACCGCTTCTCTGCGATCGAAACTATCTGAAATTTTGGTTTTTCACAGTGCACCAATATGTCCAACTTCCACGCATTGACCGATGCACTGTCCACCAAGATTGAAAAAAGTTGTCATCGCCATTTTTTCCGCGAATTTTCATTGCGCTAGATTGCTATTCCATTGCCATGCAAGTCATGCTTATTATAAATGTGAATCATGTTTGGCTGATCCACTGGGCTGTCTCTTCTCTCCTTGCGGTTGAAGCGTTTGACCTGTACCACTGGTTGAACCGATTCGCAATTCGACATAACAGACACGACTGAATCGTCATTCCAGCGTACCAAACTAATTTCATTCAATGGTCAGATCGCGTGTTAAAAGAAACTCTTTGTTTTTTCTTCATCTGTTTGGAAGGTTCAACGTTACATCGAGCTACACGCTTCTCCCTCACAGTACCTGTAGCAAAAACCCAGATTCCTTTAGATATACCAGAAGAGAATGACTATGTGAAAAAGCTATCGAAAAAAAAATCTATGGGCATTAGGTTCTGTCACAACACTCAATAGTTCCATTACAAAACTTCCGCCAAGTCCAAGATCAGACTGCCTTTGCTGGACTGTTTTATGGTATGCACTTGAACATTTAGCCGTCACTTGATATCAAACACCATAGTTTGAAGCCAAATCGTACAGGTTTGTTTTTGATAAACATTTTGGCAGAATGTTTAACTTTGAAATTATGTTAGGAGTGCTTTACATTTAAAACGTCCATTTTCCAATGGATTAAATGTAATATGATATAAAATACATAATATGATGGTTTAAAAATCTTTTAGGTGTATATTTAGAGACGTAAATACGGCACACGATGCAGTTTTATTTATACATTTATTTAAGGACAGATAGGATCATAGTATCCATAAAATCCTTTCTGTGCTACCCTGCCTTCTCCAGCGCACACGCGTTTGCGAAATCTTGTTATTATTCCACAGCAATTCCTATAGCCAGGTCACTCACGGTATACAGGATAGAAGGTAGAAAAGTGTATTGGCAACTAAGGTGATTGCTGATATATGTGCTTCGCTACTATTTCCAACCCAGTATACATACATTAAAAATTATTTTACCACATCAAATTCCATTGCCAAACCTTCTTTTTAATTTTTTTGGGATCTTGCACAAAGGAGAACGTGCAACATCCTAGATCACAGGCAGGTTAAGATGTTGTGATATTTCTAACATAATATTATTAACATAATCTCTGGTAAAGTTAGTGTTTTGAAATTCGTCTAAAACGTGAAAATCCTGAAGGGATCACATAAATTTTCATGATTTACGTGACATAAACTCGGAGTCAATTTCAATCGAAGTTGCACAAGAGAAATAAACAGAAACTATTATATGATAGAATATAGAAAGGGAAGATTCAAGTGGACAGCCAATTTATTCGTTATCAGAATGTTAGATTACCTAACTAAAATTATAAAATCATTTATGAGTCTAGCTTTTCAGCCCCTTACTGCTTCATACTTTTAATAGAATCCTAGTTATGTGTTTATATATATATATGTATCACAATGAATTTTATTCCTTCAATGTATGCACAATGTGATAGGAGTGCTGTACACTGCTAACAAATCACTATAACTAATACTTTTCAGCTATCGTTTCCCTTAGCTGGTAGGTACATACCGTCCGGTATTGCAGCCCCTGATTTTTAATTACTGCTGGAAGAACCACAAATAAACAAAAACATTGCTTCTTTGTGGGCAATTATAGTATTAAGTCATTAATTATAGGCTATG
>JARFOC010001341.1:147887-164771 GCA_031763485.1 Osmoderma eremita
TGGAAGAACCACAAATAAACAAAAACATTGCTTCTTTGTGGGCAATTATAGTATTAAGTCATTAATTATAGGCTATGGAAAGACACCTTCTCATCTTCTCGTCTCATTTATGGCCATTTTACACTTGGGATAACTTCATAATGGAACCAATACAGAATGTAGAAGCTTAAATATAATTTTAACTAACATTGACTGACATCGAAGATATTGTCGCCTAGTTAACATATAAGAGATTTACTTCGCTGTCCATTTACATCTGCATAAATTTGCCTCGTGCCAGTATTATGCATTCAATTCCAACAAGAAAAAATGAGAATAAAATCGACATTAAACCACGTATTCATTTATGCTTTTCTATTAATCAGGGGAGCGGTGGTAAGCAGAATTTTTGTGTGTGACAGTGAACCGGGCAAACAATGCCTTTACATTTTATATGTCAACCGATAACGGCCGGCCTTTTGTTTTCGCGATAAGATAAAGATTAGATACGGCAAATATTATTCTCCCGTATTTGCGTATTATAATCGTATTTAAGTGATCATTGTTTTGCACGACAAACATTGCCGTGTTCACAATGCGCAATTTACGATATACCTAGTCTAAATAAAATGCGGCAATAAAAACTGATATCGTTATAATTCGGTCAGGTTGAATTGAATCGATATCGGTGCGGCCCCTATCGGATTTCGAATAAACGAAAACACTAAAGCCAACAGCGCAGCATTCCGTTGTGATTTTTGGCCGAACGTGCTGATAAGGTTAATAATTAAGGTAACGTGTTAAAGATTGTTCTGACAAATAAAAATAATGGAATCAAATCAAGTAGCCACCTAAGATTAAAAACGATTTTCATGTACCTAATCTTATCACTACATCTACTTTTAAATATAGTAATCGGAAGTTAAACATCTAAATTTAATTGATTATCTCTATAGCGTGCATATATAAATGTGCAATAAAATGAACTGAAGCCTTGAAAAAGACAGTCATCCTTGGAACAGTGAATGGGAAGGTTCTTCTAAGCCCTTGCAAAATTGACCTAAGTTAAACATTTACGTATATTTTAAACCTCTTTTTTATAACTCAATTATTTGACTTGCCCAGGACGGCATACCATAAAGACTTTATTGTCAGTCCTAAACCCATCTGGGATGTACTACAATGAAGACGCACATAAAACGTTTTGCCCTAGTTTACGACATCAAGACGCCATACTTACACTCCGAGGAAACCGGGAATTCTTTTTTTATGTTTGCCCGACAGCTGTCACCGACTTACATCTCGCCATTCGTTCCCTAAGGGCCATCTGCCCATACTTCAGGCTTCTTTCTAGCTGAAGAAGGAAGGGAAATAATATCTTGGGTCTGCGGTGTTGGTATATCAGGCACCTGAATAGCCCTATCGGTCTGTTTAAATATCGTTTCCGAAGTCATTCGTGTCCTCCAACAAAAAAAAACATAGGAAATGCGATAGGTATCTCTT
This sequence comes from Osmoderma eremita, assembly GCA_031763485.1. NCBI lineage: Eukaryota > Metazoa > Arthropoda > Insecta > Coleoptera > Scarabaeidae > Osmoderma > Osmoderma eremita. The sequence goes on from JARFOC010001341.1 coordinate 149,370, forward strand.
ACGTGTGTGCATAAGCTGTTAGTTTGCTTCGCATATTCTTTGTCTTAAGTGTCTGGTGTCTTTGAAACAAACACCTGCAGTTGCAGTTATTATTTACTTGTTTACTGCGTGGATGCATTTAGATGTTAAAGTATAATTTTAGAATAATCATAATTTTAGGAAATTTCCGTAGAAGTTTTGTTAAATGGCGATAGTGTCCTGACTAGAAAAATGTTCGTAATGTTATCCTCATCAGTTATCATTGAGAATGAAAATTACCCGTAATTTTCACACCATCCATAACGTTCAGTGTTAATTATAAGCGATTCGTTCTGTCTGAGACGCTCTTTGTATTAGTTTCGCAAATAGAAATATAAGGTGACACCAATTTGCGTCGTTCCAGCGACCAAATTCTTTTGCGTACGCAAATATGTATTCACCTAATACTTACACAGATATGAAACCGCGAATATTATTTGTAAATGTATTGGATTGTCGGCTCGCTCGCACACATACTAGTCAGATCAAATAGAATGTATCTCTTCTAATGAAACTTAATTTCCAAGTTGTCTCTCTCTACAGATAAGTGTGTGTATATATGAACATTTTCGAGTATTTGGCATTTGACTATGAATTATGATGTGTGGTTTGATGAGAAAGATAAATGTCACGATGTCAGAAGCATTTTCACATGGTTGTGTACCCGCACGTGGATATTGTATGTAAATTATATATTTTTCGATTATATCATTTGCCAGTGTGTATTTCATAATAGTGCAAAAATATTTTAAATACTACGATATGCAAAAAAACCTTTTGATAAAGATGTCAGAGAATTTTACAAATATGCTAACCGTTTTGGTAAACAATTTGCATTTATTTATACTGACAATACATAATATTCTTCTGTGACATAATAAATTAGGATGTAAATTGAAATAAAATGATTTGATGAAAGATTGCAGTATTTTATAAGACAACTTTTTGTTTTGATTCTGGTTATGTTTGCCCAAAATATTTTCTATTGCCCTTTACAATTGCTATTTACTAGAACACAAATTTCTTCTATATTTATTGCTTCTTTCGTCTGGAGTTAATTTTTTAGATGGGTTTAGTTATTTGGCTATATAACAAAAGCATTCGGTAGCATTCGTTACAAAAATGTTCTCAGCAGGTTTAGTTGTAGGCCCTAGATGACTGTATTATTAATAGAATGCCTAGTATAACTAAATCAAAGAATACTGTTAACACCTTAATTACTATGAGTACATTAGTGAATGCAATTTCAATCCACTATATCCTATTATTTTATATTATTATAGTAGAATATCTGCCACACTTGAGGCTCTAGGTTTAATAATTTTAATTTTATTACTAAACCTAGAGCCTCAAGTCCAATTGTAGATCTACGGTAAGTTCTGCAATTGGAACACATTGGGTTGGACTGTATTTTTCGCCATTGAACTGTATATACATATGTGTAAGCCTGTATACATATCTTAGTGTGTGCTGTTGAACATTTCAACGTGTAACTTCCATTATGTGATGACTGTTAAAATTGACATTTGAATATGAATTAATGTTTTGCGTAAAACAGTTCTGAGTGTGACAACTGTAGCTACCGTAAACTATGCTAAATGTACTCAGTCAACAATAATAAGTATGTATCCTTTGTAGCCTTTTCAATGACCTAGCAAGTTAAAAACGCGTTAGACGTCACCACTCCTTCGCTAATATATCGAAACAGCAGACAGCCCACTATCACACACGTGACAACACCACGGGGCAAAGATAGCTTCGTTTGTAAATCCCCAGTGGAGTGACGCACACACATATGGAAGGCGGGAAATATTAGCGAACACAGTAGGCCGAGCCGCGAAAACTGGATCAAGCGTGCGTTGGTAACAATCGCCGCGCCAGTAGATAAGCGCGCGCGCGACGTTCACGTGACCCCGATATGCATCGGGTGACGTAGCGTTCATGCCGCTCGGTCCAGATCGGCAACAATCGGCCCGAGTCGCCGCCGTTGGAATGTGACCACGACAAGATTTTCTCGCGTTACGTATTTTTAACGGCGACGGAAATGGCGTCACAGAGGCGACGTTGCCGGATCGCACTACGCGCGCCTGGTGCGGCGCGACGTGTTGGCAGACCGACCGGAGGTTAGTTAAAACGCGGGCGGAATACCGAGGAGTGTGTGTACACAACATACAACTGTACAGGACCGTAGTATGCATACATAAAAGAGGCATGATGTATGGAACCTTTGCGTCGAGTGGAGTCAGCTCCATTTACAATGTGAACGATTTAAATTCACGTTGGGAACGATGCCGGTTTGTATACTGAAGAGCGATTTGGGCCTATTTATGTCGACCAAATATACCGAATAACTGTATCTTGGAAATCTCTAGATATAGGGTGGGTTTAAATCATCGTGCGTGACGTCACTTTTAATCGTAGAGTTGGTTCCACAGTGGCGTGCATAGTAAACTTAATCATGAAATTATATTTCAACAAAATTTTATCGTTGTGAATGAAGTATTGAATATTACAAATTATTTATTACTTAAAAGGCACTAAGGACTAAAATTAAACACATTCTGAATGTCATCAAGAACTGGCTGTGTTAACATATTCGCTCAAATCATTTTAGGATAATACGTTTGTGGCGAAATGACCGGTAATTCATATTTCTGCCAGGAAATTGTTCTCTAAATGTTCAAAATAGAATGGCAGTGAATAAACCCTTATGCATCACGTGTTCCACAACGAAAATGCGCTATCAATGCCTTGTGTAAACATTATAACAATTGGATTCTTAAAACAAGGCATGCTTTTTTATAATAAGGTTAGGTTCGATTGCGATAATTTTATTGCTACTTACGGTTGATATGAGGGACCTTTGAACTAGCCCTGAAAAGAACTGTTCAACAATATACACGGTCTCCCACTTAAAAATAAAAAAAACTACAATTTTTTAAAACATTTAATACCTCTCCTATTATGCAACTTTGTTAAGATATTTTTACGTTAATGACCTCATTTTAAGATGTTTAATCACCCCTTGAAAATAAAATTCGCAAGACCGTAAACAGCCTGTATACTTAATATATTCTAAAACAATCATACCCTGTTTTCTTTTAGCAAAAATCGACAAGAGATCAGGTGTTGTACTTGTTGTTAAATTGATTTAGATCAAGTTTCAAATTAAAAACACTTGCTGTCTTTCACGTCTAAGTATGACGTCAGACATTTTGGAATACTTGATTCCCATTTTTGGAATTAGTACAACATCAAAACGCTAAATCAATCTTTAAAATTACTCTTTTGTTTGTCAATTGCAGATTTTCCCATCAACCAATATCAACCAATAACGCTTATCAAACAACTAGATTTTCAAACTTTGAAGGCCTCCTGCAGATACAGGAAACATGGTACAATATGTTAGTATTAAATTTTTTGACTAAGAATGAATTTAATAAAGAATGTGGCCACGGCTGGCTTTTTCGCTAATTCATGCACACCTGTATCATTTAACATTAGTATAGATACTTTCAATAGTGTACTCAGTACATATGTGTATCCAGTTCATTTCTTTTTCCTTGACATATGGTCAATACGCTAGGCAATTATTCTCATGCATTACCGCTTTCCAGCCGTCTGTGTTCTGGTTCTGCTTCTGGAACGTCTTAGCGATTTCCCTTGTTAATAATTTCCCCTCAAAAATGCTTATTGTTGTGAATCCTCTTTTTAATGAAAGTTATGGATATCATTATAGAACATATAAAAACACATACAATTGTAGATGCTACACATTTTTGGTAGGGTGTAGATATAAATCCAGAATACAAAAACTAAATTTAGAAATGGAAAGATTTAGACAACATTAAATCCTTCAGATGAGATTTATTTTATAGTTGGGCACAATCATGTTTACCGTCTTAAATGCTACAAATATTTTGACACTCAATAAAGACCTTGTTTACTATCAAACCAATAACAACGTAAAATCTGAAGGGAGATATATGGGACTCCGGTAGTAAAATTAATCGTATTTACTGCAAAAGCAGGATGAGCTAAATTTTATTTTTATCCCCGATAAGTATTTGAAAAACAACCATAATTTATGTTCGTATGATTAATATTTTTAAATAAACCAATGCTTGTCCTACAGCGAAAATGGTTGGTGTCATATAAACATTTACATAATGGGAATTATTAGAGGTCACTGTAACATTTGTCCTAGATTCCGTTCGTCCAAATACGATTGTAAATGAAGTTGAATTAAAATGACGTGAGTTATGCCAAACTGCTTCTGGAATTAGATGATTACATCCTCCTCGACATATGTAGTTTAGTGAACTTTATTTATTATTATTAAGTGGATCTCTAATTCGGAGAAGTAATCTATAAATAGCAGTCGGTACCCATCCGTAATTCAAGCTCATAGTTTTCCATCTACTTGATGTTAAACCCATACAATCATTTTCTAGTTTATTTTAGTGAAGGAAACCTACGCTAGCTTTAGATCCCGTTTTATTAAGATTGCAAATCCCATTTTTTCCTTTTTTTAAATTTTAAACATCCTTTTTTCCATAGATATACTTACTTAACAACAATACAATGCAGGTTTCTATTGCCTTTCAGGCAATATTGGTTGAACATACATTGTGGTTTCAGCAAGAATTTTATTAAAATAAATCAGAATATCAATAACAGTTGGTTGTCCCAGAAAGAATATTCATTTGCTTTAATTTAATGCTTGAGAAGATTTGATTATACAAGCATTGGCATGTCAATATTTCTCATGATATAATGAGGTATTATGTTATTTCATTTTCTTATTTGCTCATCGGGTACTGTATATAGACTGTCTTGGATGTAAGGTTATATCGAACCAGACATACAATGTAGGAGCTGTGGATTTTACCAAACGATAACTAAGCTTAGGCGTAAATTACTCGCTAACATACAAGGACCACGTGCACGAAGTTACTTGTAAACATGCAGGTTTCTAACGCGTACAAATTCCCTAGGCATGATAATAATAGTACACAGTGTGATTAATATTCAAGTAACCACCAAGAAGGGAATGTAAAATATTTATCGTACAAGAAATTAAAGAACTTAAGTACAATAGCCAGTTTTTGACAAGTAATTTTAATGAAATTTAGTTAAGCGATCAAACAAAGCAGATGAACAGGACAACGCACCACTCATTTGTAACCTTTCGTCTCAAACCTTTAATTATTAAGAAAAAGAGCTTCTCAATGAAGGGCTAAAGCATGCTATTATAGATTCAAAAGTCCCAATAGATAATATCATAGGATCGATTGAAGGAAGTATACAACATTTGGATATATTAGAAACGGGTGTAAAATTCAATTAAAAAGGAATATTGAAAATCATAAAAGCTATAATAATACGAAAGCGGATCTCGAAATTATTAAAGGTTTGGCAAAAAGGGATTATTTTTATCTAAAAGCAGATAAAGGTAATAGGAGAGTCATTATGGACAAATCAGACTATTATGAGCGAGTCAACGCAATGATATCGGCAAGACCATACAAAGAATTAAAAAATAACCCCCTACCCGCGATGATTAGACAGGTTATAGACACAATTAAAGAGTGTCCAAGATTAATACGCGAATTTAAAAAGAAAACTCAATAGTGCTAACCCTACAATTCCGAAAATGTATTGTTTAACCAAAATTCATAAACCGGGTAAAGTGATGAGACCTCATCAGGGCATTGATTCATCCACTTACAGCTTGTCGAAATGGCTAGTCAACGAATTCAAGAATCTTCCACGTAAGGTAGAAAGTTTAGCAGTAGGAAATTCTCTGGAATTTGTCAATAAAGTGAATAACATAGGAATTAAGGAGTTCTTGTATCGCTTGACGTTTGTGCACTGTTTCGGAGCGTGCCGAAAAACTATGGAGTTTTTAAGAAAATATTTGAAATTAAGCGAAGTCGAGGTTATTAAAATTGCGGAATACATCAGATTAACGAATTGCCAATCTGTTTATGAGCAAGTTTGAAAACGAATTGAAAAAGGACGGAGATTATTTTCCGAGAATATTAAGATACGGATATGATATATTTGCGATGTTTGATACCACAAAATATACGGTGGAAAATTTCCTAACAAAATTTTAACTCGCGATTTGATTCGATTAAATTCACAGCGGAAAAAGAAATGAACAATTGTCTATCTTTCTTAGATAGTTTAGTAATTAAGAATAATAATAAATTAGAAATAGACTTATACAGAAAAAAAAACCAGATAGATTCAAACCACTGTCAACAACATAAGATGTCCGCGATTAATTTCCTGGTAAATAGATTAATTAAATTCCCGTTAAGTCAAAACAAATTCGAAAAAGAATTAAAATATATTAAAAACATTGCAAAACACAATGGTTACTTCTCTGTAGATGTTGATCGCGTCCTTAAGAAGGTCCAATATGGACAACACCTATTCACACACCACAATGCTTACTCTCCGCGACAAAAATTAATTTTTAATATGACCTTTTCATAAAATAACTAAAGCAATTAGCCGAGAATCATTGAATGTATTTGTGTTTCAGTTTGAAAATCGTTGACATATATTTTGTCAGCTAATTTGTGGATTGAGATTATTTTATAATAATCTATAATATATAAAAGTGTATCGAAACGCCGCTGATTGCAATAGCGCTCGTTTTAATGAGTGTCATGATATTAGTCTATTTCAGTTACCAATTCAATGATAAATAACCCGAATGAAATCCGACCTTTACTGTAATCAAACCTATGACACATCGTACAGAGGCCACGAGGATTTATAAACATTCAAACAAGCGACGGAAACATTCAGACACTGTGTGTTTACACGCTCGCCTTCGGCTGTTTCCAGATAATAGCGGTGCTATGTCTTCTGTAAATACTATTTTTTACGACGAGAACACGCAATACCCCAGCCTTCGGAATCTTTGGTTTCTCGTTTTTCTTTTTCTCCTATCCTTTCGACTGTTGATATAAAGAAAGCGACAGCTGTTCAAATGGTGGTGTGATCGCATCACGGATATATGCATACACATACATACATACATACTTTGGTTTTTTCCACTGCCAACAAGCGCGTTGCTTACCGACGAAATCGCTAACACGTTGGTCAAATAAGCTCCGTAGTTAGCGACTTTAGCGTGGACCGGCCACTCGATAGCCGATTACGTAAGTCCCTCTGGTCGCTAAGTGGACGGACGACCGAGATAATCTTTATTTTCGATTCCATACACGAGCCAAGATCGTGTCCATAAAGTCGATTACCAGCTCGCGTATAGATCATTGCGGCGATGTTTTCGATTGTGAGTGAGGGATCGATTCAATTTGATGAGCAAATGGAAGAAGCATTGCTTCACCCAAGATTAACATGTTTGTTATTATGGCATACTTAATACCTACTTTGTCAAAGACACATTCAAGATTGAAATAGTAAACGGCAAAACACCGGTAATGAAGATAAACAGCAGTCGTCGAAAAATTAGTAAAACTTGAAAGTCTATGGAGAAACTAATTTTGTTGAATTTTTTGTTGACGAACAAGACCCATTACAAACGACCAAAGGCATTACTGCGCTTAGGCAATCAATTCGGCAAAGATCCATAACTCTCAGATATTTATAATTAGATTAAAATGATTCAGCAAAGTTGTAGATTGTCAATGAATTAGGCGCAAGAAAAAGACCAAGAACCTAGGTGAAATTGCAGGGGCACAAATAGCAGATAAATGGTTTCCAAAAAATTACAAATTGGATTTATCTTGGAAGGAAATGTTGTGAGGATTGTGAGGGTAAGAATAAAAGTGGTCTCATGAAACATAGTCTATCGAGCAAGCTGAAGAATTCAGAAAGGAATAAAACGCGAACAAACAAGAAACTGGAGATCCTAGACATTCTACAAAGGAAATGGTCAGAAATCAAACATATCTTGGAGAGACTTTAGAATAAACTTGAAACAATGGTATTGTTAGGGGTGGCTTTTTCAATTATTTTGGCCTAATAAAACTAAGTACTTGAATTTTAAAAAAAGGCAGCTAAAGTCTGAAGTTTACAATATTCCTCTTCGATAATTTATGGGGCAACATCTTTGATATACTCTGAAAATTGTAATAGCCGTAGATATTTTTTTGTTTTAAATCTATTTCTTCCCCTTCTCCAATCTTCTCCGCATTTATCTGTATCTGGTTAACTTATTTGCAATTTTTCTGATATCAATTTTCGTGCCATTTTGAATTTTGCTGCTTGCGAAACTGAAAAAGAAATCATTGAGACAAGCATTTATGGTGAAATATATGAAATAATGTTCAAAGTACATAAGTAATAATACATACAAATAATTTGCACATACCTTTAAAAAAAGAAGTAAACTTAATTGTGTTTTGTATTTCGTATATGTATCCGTTAACAAAGTACCCAAAAATAAATAGTATTGGATTTTTATAGAAATTTCTACAAAGCAGCGCCTAGGCATGAAAAACATTGTGTGCTGCTATTTGTGGCTGTTATATCATTAATACACGTGGGCTTGTATTCAGTTTTCATTAACCATTACATAAAATGTAATACACGCTTCAAGCCGTGACATAATTGCAAAGGAACTAATTATGAATTTTAACGAAAATTTGTCATACGTAAACGATACTTGTACCAAAAATAGCGCCAGACTTACATCATCAGATACCTTACGTCAATTAGCGCGATTTAATAATTTGCCACCTGCTTAAATGTCAAATAAACATACCTTCAACGCAAACTTGTTTAACTATTAACAAACATCGTGAAGAGAAAAAAAAATACCGAGAAAAGGAGGTCGAAATGTTCTAACTCGTCATCCCAGTAGGCGCGAATGTATGTTAGTAGAAACTAGCGATGCGCATCGCATAGTGGGCGCTATTGTCGAACCGCACGAAAATCGAACTTCCGCCATTGTGACACCGTTTCAGTGAGCGGGTCACACGCGAAAATTTCGCAACCAAACCGAGTGTTCGCAGCCCACGTATTTAGTATTTACACGTCTATGCGAGAAGATACGTGTGAGTACGTGTCGAAAAATAATTCGCGTCTACGTGAAACGCGCACACACACAGAAACGTATCGCCGATCGCAAGCCTTGCTCTCTGCCCGAGGTATATTTAATATCAAGGTCATCGCGGAAAGCATTATTTAGAATTGCGTTGCTACGTCAGTGAGACGTCACGGATGACGTCTTTTCATCTGTGTGTTTTTTTTGTGTGATGAATTCTTATTGAGATATGGCAGCTAGGCTTCCTTTAGTCTTCTTTTACTTTATTTATAGATTGATAAGGACATTGGTTTTATAAATTCAATTCAAATAAAATTATTAACTAATAATTTCAAAAACAATTGCAAACATCTGTAGCAGAAAATAGAAAATAGGATATTTCAAAATGCTCAAAAGGAGCAGGAATTGACGATTATATATACAACTTCCAAACATTGAAATATGTATGTTAGGACTATGTACTAAAGTCAATTTGGAAAGATCTCTGCTCATACCAAGCTAGTGCAAAAAAAAATCTTTCATTTTTATGATGAAATAACTGGCACCTGGTAGTTAAGTAATTCTTTTGAATTCCAACTTGAAGAGAATTCTTTGAGTAGAATATAAGTCAGTTGGATTAGGGGTTTTAAAAGTTAGGTTTGAACAGAATTATGCATGTGTTGTCTACGGCTTTCTGGGATTAGGAAATTTTTCAAAACTTAATAAATGAATATCACTGCCATTCTGACAAGTTTCCTTCTAATCAAGATCCGCTGGTGTCGACGTTACGGCCTGCTACCAACTAAGATACTAAGTACTGCTTCGTACGACTTCATGTAGTTTCATTTTGTAATATGTTGCATGTGCAATCATCTTTTTCTTGATTTCGTGGCAAACAGAGTGGAACCTAGTTCTGTACTCTTCCCATATTGAATTGGCTCTATTTCTTATCGAATACTTGTGGCTTAATCACTGCCTTCTGGATAAAATATAGTGAGGTCTTCGCTGTTTCCCTTCTCCGTTTAGAATATCGCATGTGGCGATTGTTGGCTTTCCTGGAACTGTTGCAAAATATTTCCTGGCAAGTTCTTTAATGTGTAATAAAATTGAGGGGATTTTTAGGTTCTTATGGATAATCAAATAATAATAAATAGGCTCCAGGGAACATCAATATGATATTAGGCGGATTCTCCCTATTGCAATTTCTATTGAATAGGATAGCGACGCTTTTGTTAGGATTGATCTCGATTCTCCACTTGATCAACCATTCCTCCAGTCATTCAGTCGCTTCCTGGAGCTTCCTGGCTGCCAACCAGGTGGCACGAGAGCGACGAAAGACCAAAGTATCGTCCGCGTATAAAGCCAACTGGGTGCTAGGGCTAGTGGGCATATCGCTTATGTATACATTGAACAACACTGAACCTTGCCGGACTCCTGCTCTGATGTCTCTTGTCCTGGATTTCGAGCTTCTGTAGTGAACGTGGAAGGTCTTGTTTTTCAGAAAGGACGATAACATGGCTTTGGAATTTGAGAGCGAAGTAGCTTATGCAGAAGGCCCGTCTCTATCAAACGCTTTAGCGATGTGGTCTGTGATCCTGTGCAGCGGATTGGTGGTACAATGGCCATGACGGAAACCGTGTTGCTCCGGCTGGATAAAGTTTCGATCTGTCGTTTCCACTTCCAATCTGGAATGGATGAAACGCTCAAACGCCTTGCTGATACACGAAAGCAGACTTATGGGACAGTAATTCTGCGGGAAGCTGTGGTTATTAATTTTCTTCCTAATCATAATTACATTTGCATGTTTCCAAGCTTCGAAGCCAATAACGTAGCCGTAAAGCAACATTAATAATGTTCAGAGGGGTCATGATTCCTTTAGGGGGGAGAGCTTTAAGGGCAGCATTTGTGATATGACGCGATCACAAATGTGCAATCATGTTGTCTCACGTCTGCTTTAGTATCTTCTGCCTGTATTCTGCCATGTTGATTTGTGGGAACCCATGTCCCACTGGCGCAGGGTAGTATTGGCCGGTAGAATATTAATTTGAATATTGTCATCTTTGTCGTTTTCCATATTTCTTTTTTTTCTGGTTCATCCCTTTCGTTAATGTCAGCATGATGATTTTCGCTATTATCTATTATTGTTCCTAGGTATTTTGAATTGATTTACGTGCACAATTTTTTCTCCTATTTTGATGTCAGTTCTGATTTGATCTCATCATTTTGCTTTTTTTCGTATTGATAATCATTCCGTATTTCTTCAATATTTCGTTCCATTTATTTCTGCTTATTTTGTAGCCCATTTTTGTAGTTTGCCATAACTACGACTTAGTCATCGAACGCGCATTCTGTAGTAGTTATTTATTCCAGTACCCTGACACCTACACTGAGAAAAATATATTGTATTCTGTGAAAATTACCCAAATTATGCTTAATTTTACAACAATTGCGTTAACCACAACAACATTTTTTCTCATTGTCAGTGTAGGTTCAGTTTTTTAAGTCTGTGTTAATGTTTTAATTATCGCATCCATGAATATGTTCATCAAATTTAAAATTGTCGGAGCTTCTGTTTATGCTGGTGGTGTTAATGGTCAACACATCTTCTGGTCAAGCTTTCCCATATTTCTTCTTTATTCGCTCGATCAAAGGCCGTTATTGAATTAACTCAAACATTACTTTGCACCAATTTTGCGATAAACAAATAATAATAATCATATATTTTCATAAAATTTATAGACAATTGTAGTTCATCTTTTTTTTAAATAAGGCATGTGACACCAAATAACCAAAAAACAACCAATAACATAACTAAACATGAAGAAATCATGGCCTTAATAACATAGGAAGAAATTGGATGGTTTTGTAATGATGAATGTTTGTCTTGCCGTGTCTAGAAAAGGGTTACCACAATACGTTATTAAACAATATATTGTACATTTGTTGTATATATCTTACCCTCAATCATTTTTATGCAATGAAAAAATTTCAATCACGCTCTATGTTAATAAAGACTGAACATAGTAATTATTACCCCTTGATGAAAGCAAATTAAAACAACACATACTGACAAATTCCATTAATTTTCACGTTCGTAATAATGTATGTATATCCTTTCTTAGCACCTAGGTAATCGCTAGAACATTTAAACTCAAACAAAAGGTACATAACAGCCTTAAGTTGGCTGCTTCCCGAAGGAATGCCATTTCCGCCAGAGGCGGATTTCCCACCACTCATCGCATACCTCTGTTCATAGTTCGTACTGTGATACACACGTGCACATTTTGATAATCACATTTAAAACGCTCAAATCAACACCACAACGGTATCGGCACGTTCTATTCTTTGAATTGCCGATACAAAGGTCAGGTTGGAGTCGCGGATCGTGGTTGGAATTCTGATTGGGTGGTGGTATTGTTGGAATAACGATTTACGATTAGGCTTTCACACGTAGCGGACACTGTTTGGAATTAAAATCACGGGTATGCAAGTACATACAATGAATAAAATAGTGAACGGTGTTGGCATCTATGGGAGTGATGTCAAAATTAGTAATAAATTTGGCGCCCTGCCGCGAGATTTATAAATCAATTCTTTCACACGGTTATATTGTTTTTGACAGATATAAATTAGGTCCTTTACTGTTTGTAACATATTGTAATATATGTAACATATAGAATTGCATAAATCACTTACCTTGTATTTCAACGTAAATTTTACTCTACCAACAGCAGTTTTGTATTTACCTCTTTAGTAGTATAAAGAACAAAACAAACAGAGCCGAACTTGGGCTGGATAAAATAAAAGAAAAGTTGAATTAGGGATTTTGGTATTTAAAATTTGGGTTCAATGCAGATGCTATCTAAGATTTTTGAAGCAAACTTGCATATTTTCTAAGTAATCGGCAAGAAGAATATATGTTCTAAAATATGCCGCTCATTTGCAGTTTACATCATAAAAGCGGAACCTATATCTTAAACAGTATTAAATTCAATGTCATAATATCACAAAAAAAACATGTTTGGTAATATATTTCAAAAATCATCATCGTGATCATCATGATGTCTTTGCTTGAGTCCATGAAATGCCCCTGTCTGCTAAGATTTTCCTTATACCTTCATTCCACGTAACTCTGGGTCTACCCCTGGCCTGTTTGTCTTGTACTTTAGTTCCCCAAATAATTTTTGAATGTCTCTCTTCCCCCATTCTAGATACGTGACCGAACCATTTTAATTGTTGTGTCTCCATTTTGTTAATTATACTTTTGATCTTGTAGAACTTCATTTCCTACTTCTATGGCTATATTCGTAGTATTGCCTTCTATGGCCAAAACTTATGTCTTCCTTATATGTATTTATTTTAAATTCGTACTCTTTTAGTGCTTCCACCCAATGCTTCTATTTTGTTTCTTAGATCCTCCTTCTCGTTTGCAATTAAAATTAGATCATCTGCGTACAGAAGTTCGTTGACTGATAAGGGTGCCAGCTTTCTATATCCTATAAAAGAGTTCTTATATCTGCTCTTTGCCTTACGTGCTAATTCATCTATTAGTGCTATAAAGAGTAGAGAGCTGAGTATACCTTCTTGCCGAACCCCTTTCCTTGTTTTGAATTGTTCTGTTGTTAAACCTCCAATTCTTACAATGTTTAAAGTTTCTGCGTACATGCTTTAATCACTTCAATCATTGTATTGCTGACGTTTCTTGATTTCATCACTTCCCGTATCTTTGATCTTGAAACACTGTCGAAAGCTTTCTCCAGATCAATTGCACCTATGTATATTGTTCGATTTGTTTTAATGAATTTTCACTTATTTGTCTTGGCACAAATATCCATTCTTGGGTAGATCTTTCTGCTCTGAAATCTATCTGAGTGTCTTGGAATGTTGGCTCAAGATGTTCCCTTAAACGTTCCTATATTATTCTCTCATATATCTTATAGGTTACGCATAGTAGCTATTGGGCATTGTTTCTCCTTTCATGTGGATGGGAGTGATTATTGCAAAAATACATTCAAAAATATATAATAAAATTCTCTATTCTTTCAATGTCAAGAAGATAATTAAAAGAATTCCAGAAATATCTTGGGCAATAGCAATTGTTAGATTGAATGAGTTTTTTATGTTTTTTTAATAGTAAACACTAAAAGTTAGCTTGAAATCTAAATTAACTCCAGTACAACTAAATAGCCAGACATCAGACAATATATTAAAATATTTCGATTTCGGTTACAAAAGAACTTTGAGAAATCATAGACTTTAAATAATCAGATGCTATAGATCGTCTCAACCTCCGAATGCAGTACAGAGCTTATCAGAATTCGATACACGGTTGCCAAATCGTCGAAGCGGCGGTACATTATTACTTCCGGTTCCATTATTTGGGTTTCTGACTGTTAAAGGAAGACAGTTAAATATAAAAAACATATTTTTTTTATTTGAAGAATCAGTGAAAAAACCCATAATTTTTTTATTATTACGCAGCATTAACGTAATTTACATTTCGAACATTTATTTAGGAATTGGAGTATTATACAGTTTATTAAATTTAAAGTAAAATATATAATCCTTTAACAAACAATAATTTCCACTTTTGTAACAAAAATAGCTGGAATCATACAAATCCCCATATAATACAATGATATTTAAGAAAGGAATAGCAATTACACACACATATGTCTTGTTTCAACTTTTAGTCAGTCGATGAACCAGTTTGATTGATGATGACGAATCTGTTACATGAATAATAAATTCTTCAATGTCCTCTTGCAAATTACCCAGTATCCACATTTTCTATTCAATATTTTTTACATGTTTGATGTAATTTTGCAATTATCAAGTGTTACAGTGCTATATGCTCTTCGAATTAATTCCTCCATATCTTTTCCCTTAAATGTGGTATTATTCATTTTTATACAGTTTTTAACTTGTGCCCATGCCATTTCAATAGGATTTAACTCGCAGTGGTAAGGTGGTAATCGAAGAACTTCATGACCTTTTTCTGTTGAAAGTTCGTCAATCTTGCTTTTATCATACTGCGGTTTAATTTGTGACACGCAAAATAGCAAATCCCTTTTAGGCATATCGTCAGTGGTTGGTATTTGTTTCTCACGGAGCCAATCAATGATATTGTTCCTTCTCCATACTGCCGTTGGAGTTTTTTCTAATTTTGTGCAGTAATAGGAAGCATTATCAAGAACAATCACTGACTTCTGCGGTATATTTGGAAGCAATTTCTTAATAATTCCCCGTATGTGTCTGAATCCAGCTCATGATGAACATCAGCAGTGTTTTTCTTGGAGAGAAATGTATATTCAGCACCAGGAACAAATCCGTTATCATCACCAGCATGAACTAATGCAAAACGAGGTCCAAGC
>JARFOC010001341.1:175783-189719 GCA_031763485.1 Osmoderma eremita
AAAAGATCAGCTGTTCGTCACTCAAATATTTAGAACGGTCTGATTGTATATCTGTCATTCTCTTACCATATTTACCTTCTTTTTAAGACGAAAACTGGTCACTGCGTCGGTCTCATGAGATAATGCACGGCCTCTACCGTAATATCTTCTAAAACATTTTATTCGTCACTGTAGTGTCAGATGGGTGAATTTTACTTGTCTTGAAATTATTTACTGTCAAAATAATACATATTGAGAAATGTTAAATTGCAGTGTATTTTATATCAGGATTTATTCATTTTTTGGATATTTATCTGGCAAAACACTGTTTGCTACGTAATTGTTCGAATTGAAAGCCGTCCGTTTCCAAACATGGTTGCATTCATTTCTAATGTTGTCGCCTTAATTCTGTCTTTAAGTTCGTCAGCATCTCGAAGAGCCGTTGCATATGCTATCTCTCAATCTCAAACAAAAAGATTTAAAGGATAGAGATCCTGACATTTCGCGGGCCATAACCAATTGTTTGCGAAGTGTACATCCAAGCACCCTCTTACATTACACCAAAGTGAGCAGGGATCCACCACGCATGTAAAATTGGTAGATAAATTGACCCAACAACCCTGTGGTATATTATGCGCAGCAAAACGTTAACGTAGAACTTTCTTGGGTGACCATATTTCCGAAATTCATGCCCAATGGTGAAAATTATCATCTGCCATCTTCTTGTATCCTACTTAAGATTATGTTGCTAAACTTTAATCGAAACAGGTTACCGTTTTCATAGAGCGACTGAACTTTAGAGACATGATATGACAATTACTGGAGATATTTAGTGTTGAAGCTAACTATCAGGTACTAATGGAGGGATCTTCTTGTATTGCGTCTAGAATTTGCTCTTCTAGTTCTGTTGTAGTAAACCAAGTGGTAGCTGCTGCAGTTGGAGCTATTTTATACAATATAAGCTCTGTTCCAACACGCCGTTTGCTGACGGATTGCGATGACGTGGAACAACCGGACAACAGATTCGAGTCCTTGAGGACTGAAATATGTTTTGTGATTGGATCAGGTGATCAAGCAACCTGCGTGTTGGAGCAGAGATATAGTAAACGGTGCGGAGAAACTAGTTTCGTATGCATCAAGTACTTTATTTGCGGCTGAAATGAATTGCTCTCAAATCCATAGCGAAGGGCTATTAAACAATATATTTAAGTGATAAATTTACTTTACCTTCAGATGCCCAAGCCCTCAAAGAAATATTTAAGCCAAATAAAAGTAGGTCTTCAATTGCAGTCTCGCGTTTACAGAGATCGGCAAGTAAATTGTTTATGTATGTCCCGAACATAACAATATCAGAGAAAAAATCCAAAATATCCCAATGTGTATCGGCATTCTTCCTGGATCCTTCTTGTTAGTAAACAGGCACGCACTTTGAGGCAACTCATCTATGTATGTAAATAAACACATGTCTGTATAGACACGGTAGACGGGAAGGTATTCCAAAACGAATACAAAGACCTTAAGTATGTGGACGCCTGTCTATTCCGAGTGTAACTCTTTACTGGAATGCTTGAGATGTTTCATGAACAGAAATTCTGAAAATTAACATTAGAACACAACAAAACAGCTTGAAGGGAATTCTACGTTTCTGTAATTATGACTAATTAAATAAGAATAAATTCATGATCTAAAAAATAAAGTATACTTCGAAACCTTTTATGATAAATAAATTCTTTTTTTATAACCTGTTGTCTATTATGTTTTCAAGATGGGTAATGTTTCCCAGAGGACTTTTTAAATGTAAAATAATGGAGAAGAAAAGTGATGACGTCAATTTGTTTTGTTTGGAAACCTACGCAGTGCCGCCAACAGTATAAAATGATTAAAAGAATATTTTTTTATCATTTTACGCTGTCTAGGTTTCCAAACAAAGGAAATAACCTATTAATTTTCTGCCATTCTGTTGTTTACATGTGTTTGGATCTTTCTTTATATTGTGTTTCTATTTCAGTAATTTAATTATTTAAAACAAAATTGTCCACATATTCTTCTCACATTTTGCCGTTGGCGAGAGTATCCAGGTTTCCAAACAAAATTTACGTCACACTTTTCTTCTCTATTGAAGACGACAAACATTAAATTAATAAAATGCCTTCTGTAAAAAGACGGTTATTTTTTTGTTCCTTGCAAAATTCCATAAAATTAGAATCATAAATTGTGTTAAAAACAGTTTATTTAGTTGGGTATATTGTGAAGGTATTACTGAGGATTAGAAACCATGAGAAGATGTACAGATACCAGTTCAAATTGTGCGTGTAAAACGCTTGTATAATCTCCTGTCTTGACTGGTTCGCCAGGCCGGTTTGCTATCTCGCTTTAAAAGAGCGTTAACCTTGTACGGGAGAAATAATGTCGGTTATGTAATAAAAACAAGCGATCAAGTGTTCATTAAAGGTGAAAATACGAAGAGCGAGAGTATAGTTGAGTTTCTTGGAGAGTTTGAGGGTATTTAGATTATTAGTTTTGTTGCTTCGTTGTGTCAGTAGAACGTATAAGTTTCCTGATAAGATTTAAATACTGTAGCAAAAATAATTTTCAAGGGAAAAAAAGTTCTTTATAAAAGTGTATAAAGAATAAAAATAATGGTAGCAATGACAACTCTATTCATTTGATTGCCTACAATTTCCTTTCTATTATTTTATTTCTAAAATGGTATCCTGAACTTCAATTTACAGTTTAATATAAATATCCTTTTTATATTACTCTAACGTTTACCTTACGCAATATAAGAGGATATTTACTTTTAGTCGAGTATCTAAAACAAATACCACTTAACGTATCCTGTTCCTTACAGGATATTGAAGAATTTATTGAAGAACCGTTGTACTTTATTGCTATAGAAAATTTTTAAATGCAAACTAGTAAGCTGTGTTATAAGCACAATATATCGGATCACTCCTCATCTCACAATACGTTTGTTATATGGGGACAGGTGTATCGGATATCAACCTATTCCCTATTATTATTATTGCCTATTAGTCTTTGTAATAGGCATTACATTGACAGTAGATTGACATTACTACATAATTGTATTAAGCGCTACGAACCAACATCTACTAAATACATGTATAGAAAGAGAACATTATAAGTGTGATATCCCTAACACTCTCTCTTAATGTTGTCTTCTATTTTCTCCAATCCCAGTAGACTTCGCATCTTGCCGTGCTTGGGTCCATGTAGACTCTTTGTTAAGATGTCGGCCACCATATCTTCTGTTGGAAGATATTGTAAAATTATTGAACCATCTTCTATTGCCTCTCTCACGAAATGAAACCTTATATTTATATGTTTCGTTCTTTTGTTCAACATGTGGTTCCTTGATAATTCTTGTGCTGACTGATTATCGTTATATATAGTGATCACACTCTCGTATTGTAATTCTTCCATCAAATTCTTGAGAAATTTAGCTTCTTTAGCAGCTTCACTAAGTGCCATGTACTCCGCTTCGGTACTTGAAAGAGCGACAGATCGTTGCTTCTTGCTTTTCCATGCCACAACACTTCCTCCAAGTTTGAAAACAAATCCGCTGTACGATTTTCTATCTGCTTTAGCATTTCCCCAGTCAGCATCTACAAAACCATCCAATTTCATTCCATTTTTGGAATATACCAAGCAAAAACCCATAGTGCTCTTCAAATATCGCAACACCCTTTTTCCAACTTTCCAATGTTCCTCAGAACTGTTTACGTTATATTGACCTAATACGCCGACTGTATGTGCAATATCAGGCCTACTATAGTCATCGCTAAATACATCAAGCTTCCAATAAGTTCTCGATATCGACTATTTGAATTTTCCGCGGGTTCTTGTTCAAATGTTGTTCCTGGTACGCCTGGAGTGGGAGCTGGTTTACAGTCAGTCATATCAAACCTCTTTAAAATGTTCTTAATGTACGCGCTTTGATTCAAGAACAATTTATTATTCTTTCTTCTGATTCTCATTCCTAAGATATGCTTAGCTTGTCCTAGATCCTTTATTTTAAAATGTTTGATTAACTCTCCCTTAACTTGAGCTTTTAACCTTTGACTGTTGCACAGTAACAGAATATCATCCACATAAAGTGCAATTATACAGATCTCCTCTTTGGTTTTGTAGCGGTATACACATGCTTCAGAATCAAGTCTCTTGAAATTCATAGTATTTAAAATATTGTGAATTTTATGATTCCAAGTTCGAGAAGACTGTTTTAAGCCATAGATGGCACGTTTTAACAAACAGACTTTATTCTCTTTTCATTTTACAACAAAATGTTCGGGTTGTTCCATGTAAACTGTTTCTTTCAAATCACCATTTAAAAATGCAGTTGCGACATCCATATGGTCAGTCTCTAAATCAAGTTCTACTGCCATTGCTAACGACAACCTAACAGTTTTTAAACTAAGAGCAGCAAATGAAAAAGCCACATTTGCACTGCAAATATTACCACTAGATCATACTGGCGGTAAATTTGAAATATCTGTAAAGCCTGTAAATGTCAGAACGTTTTGATACCTGTGTTAAAGGCAAATGAAAATGATCAGTAATTTTAGTTTAATGTTCATGAACCAAGTTGTTGGTTAAAAAGTTTGATTTATTTTGATAAATATACAAGCATGACTTACATGTACATACAAGTTACAGTTGATAAATTTTATTCTTTGAAGACAGTTCTGCATGATTCAGAAATGTAATAGCAAGTACTAAACTGTAGGAAAGCTGTAAATAGGACTAAGAGTTTTATTTCATTTGCACTATATTTCACAGTAGCATAACAGAATCTTCACATATTCACATAACACATAATAGTGGCGAATTTACTGACTCCTTATTCTCTACTCCGAGTCTGAAATGTCTGATAGACTGTCACTATCAGCACCAACAGAAATAATAAATGGCTCAATCAGATCATCTACAATTCCATCTAATGTGCACATTCTTGTTTCTTCTCGAAACACATACTCAACACAAGTCTTCCAGTTAACATTTTGAATATTTTGTATAGCTTCTAATAAAAGTTCTTTCGCTTCTCTCAATTAAAATGTATTGTTCTTGGATGCCATTTCATTTTATTTTTTATTTTTGCCCATATCAATGCAATTGGATTAAGTTCGCAATGATAAGGGAGAAATCTTAAATCAATGTTATTGTTATGTTTTGCCATTTCATCAATCACATACATATTGTACTGTTCTTTATTAATTTTGATTAAATTCAGAAGCTCAGATCGAACCATTTCGTCCCTGAATTCAATCTGCTTAGCTTGCAGAGTCATTCCTTCATATCTTTCTTCGTAGATGATATTGTTGGGATTTTCTCCAGTTTACGACTATGATACGATGCATTGTCCATGACATATAACAGCATTGCCAGGTAATTTTCATAACAAATTGTCAAACCATTTTTCAAAAACTGCCACATTCATTTCCTGATAATAATCTCCAGTTTGTTTACATTCGAAAAGCAACAATCCTCCAGTACCACCAAGCAATGTTCGGACCCAATATGTAAAACAATAAACCTCTTCCCCTTTCCAGGCGGGTTTCTTAATCCTGTAGACACCTCTTGAATTAATGCCTGCCGTCGGTTTTCTACACTATCGTCTATCCAGATTTTTGCTTTTGTACGACCTTCATTCACCCAGCTTTCATCCACATAATAAATTGGCCGACCTTCCCTTCTGAACTCCTTAATTGAGGTTAAATATTTTCGTCTCCATCTAATGATGTCTCGTTCTATAAGAATACTTTTACGGTTCCTTTTCATGTACTTAATTACAATAATTTGTTTCATGAATTTGTGCAGTGAAGAACGGCACATTTGTGATAAATCAGGACGTTTCTTGATTACAAAATTTTGTTTAATGTCGGTAATTTGTTCTCGTAGAAGAAAGCATATCCATAATTTGCCGCATAGACTGTTTTTAATTGCTTCATCATATGTGGCAACAATACCAGGTCGTCCTCCCCTGAGTTTTCACGGTGTAACTGCGCCCGTTTCATTATACTCCTTTACGGCCCGGTACACTCTTGATTTTGCAACTCCTAAAAGCAGAATATTATAAAATTGGTTGCAATACTCAAACTGTCAAAATTTACCCATGGTGTTGCTAATTTTAGAAATGATATCAGTTTCTCTAAGATTTACTGATAAATATCCCAAATCTAAACATTTGCGTTGTTTTGGAGGCGAATATGATAGTGAAGTGGACTTGTCGGTTCAGTATCCATATTAAAAGCCCGCACTTACACACTACTGACTATTTTATTCTTAAAGAACAGGTTTGACGTTTGACAAAGCAGTAGAACAAGGAAAACACAAGGGCAAAGACGAAAATTGTCAACCGTTTGACATCTATATGTCAAATTTATTGTAATATTTTGCATTTCGTCTGTGTTAGCCTATCTGCGAAACAACCAATCGCAGATGCAGATTTTAGCGCGGAGAATTCAAAACGCGCCTCCTAGTTTAAAAACAGACTAAGTATAGGTTGTGTTAATTAAAAATGGCTACAAACTGTCTGTTTACAAGTTGCCACAGTTTAGATACCATTGAATCTATTAAATCGGAATTCTATTCTTCATCTCTTCTAGAAGAAAATTATTGGGGGGTCGTCAGAATGTTAAAATTAACACACACACTTGTCTTTACACAATTTAGAATATATAAAATGTTATTTTATACATTGAATTCTTGCTTATGACATTCTACCCTTTCTAGCGGTTTCTCTACACTCTCAAGATGGATGTTACGCGCGGGAAAATTTTAAATTCAAAATTATATCCCACATATATAATTATGTGTCATATACCTATAACTATATGTCCTGACAATATGGACGTCCCGGCCATAATACAAGTTTTTTTTTTCCAAGACTTAAACTAAAAATAGTACATAAAATACATTCTTAATATATCTATGTAAAGTTCATCCTCATCTGCATTCTGTCTGGTCAACAGATACTTACTTAAATCTCTCAACCACAAGCCCACTAGGACTTGCTCCTTTATCTCGGGGAATGGTGAGTCTAACTCTGGACAATGCCACTTTCTCGTGGAAATAAGTGTGAATACTCTCCCTTCTCCGTTAACGTCTTGCTTGCATGCATTTTCACAACCCGGCTTTGCTTTTTTCTGATAAAATCGTTTTCTTGAAAGCGGTTTTGAAATCATTCCAGCTTCTGAGGTCTTTGCTCCGACCCTGATACCAGTACCTTGCAGCTCCAACGAGGTTGGCTCTTGCTGTCTCGAATAGTATGGGTTCTGGCCAAGACTGTAGTTGTCCAGTTGTCTCTAACCTCTGTA
Source organism: Osmoderma eremita (assembly GCA_031763485.1). Lineage (NCBI taxonomy): Eukaryota > Metazoa > Arthropoda > Insecta > Coleoptera > Scarabaeidae > Osmoderma > Osmoderma eremita. The sequence goes on from JARFOC010001341.1 coordinate 183,100, forward strand.
GCCAATCGGCAGCATCTTTTGATCCCTTTTCTGCATTGAAGGTATCAATTGATTTGCTTAAATCTGGCATAATGTTAAAGTTTTTTCGTCGTCTCTCTTTACTTGGTCTTTGCTGATTTTCTTTTAAAGTATTTAACATCATGGTATTTAGTTGTAGTAATCCTGTTATAACTTTCATCATATCTGTGTTTTCTCCAGCACTGCTAGCTTCTCTTTCGGCCTGTGCCCGGAAAATTTCAAAGGCATCCCTTGTTTCACCCGAATTCGTTCTGATGGTTAAACTTTAAGGTTATAAGGAAAGCAAGTTAACACTTTCTTTCCTTATAACCTCTAAATTGATCGTGGTTCTACTTTCAATCGTCGGTCTATCTATTATATATAATTTGCACGTAGATGTATCCCACTTCTGAAAACTGTGGGGTCGTCAGGATGTTATTATTAACACACAGCTAATATATAATATATAAAACGTTATTCTATACATTGAATTCTTTCTTATAACATTCTACTCTTTCTAGCGGTCTTTCTACACTCTGAAGATGGATATTACGCGCGGGAAAATTTTAAATTCAAAATTACATCGCACATTATCATATTTTCGTACGTTTTTCAGGAACAATATTAAGATTAAGTGAAAATGATTAAAAAAAAAAAGAATGTTAGCAGAGATCTTACACACATTTTGTTAATTACGTGTAATGTCTTGTAAGGTCTATAAGAAAGTCGATGTTTATGTTTAAACCATCGAACAAGTACCTATCCGTTTAATACATTATCTACTATCGACAAATGGATTAGAACGGAAAATTTAATAATAGTAATGATCCTTAATTCGTTGTATCAATATCACAATTCACATGGAGTTATAAGGAAGGCCACGTTTAATGTAATTATTGGTTAATGGTTTACAAAGTTCATCCGTTTTTTTCTATTTCTATTAATAGGCGAGTTTGTTTTATTTGAAAATTATTATTATTATACAATTGGGTTAATGCACTATTTGTGTCGCAATTCTATCTTTTTTCCTTTATTTATCGCTTATGCTCTGTACATTTGCAAACAATGATAAGAACAAAGAAATTTTTACATCAATGGAAAATGCATCGGTTATTTATTTCAGTGTTTACTGTTGAATATGAGAGGAAATTTGGATAGACACCCAGGAATTTTAATAATGGCCGAGAATAAGCGTTATCGAAAACCAGTTCCTCTCTAAATAAGGACGATTATTAGCATCAAAACAGGCGAGGCCAATTATTTTAATGGTCTATTTTATGATTTAGGTATAATGATTTCCTGTTATTCTCGTTAGCACTTACCTGTAATCTTACAATGACTTTAGTGAACGGTCGGCGGATCTTAAATGTTAAATTTAGTTACTTTTTTGTATCATAATACAGCAGTAAGCATTTAACATTTTATAAAGATGGATTTTTTCATCATAAATAAAATTAATTGTGGTGAAGATGAATTAAGTACTTGTCCATTAATTTTTCTTCTAATGAGTGAGTTGAAGTTACACCTAAATGACATGGAAACAAATACAATTCTCCTCAATCATATTTCATCAATAATAATTTAAAAAAAAACTCATCATACTGGATAATTTTTATTGACAATATAATTGTGAACCAAAGGAAGTAATAATAAAATAAAACATATTCCTCAATGTACTATATTTGAAATTAAAATACCATTGGTATTTGACCACGAAGTCCTTATTTTCTACAAGAGCTTGACATCTACGTTCCAGTGACTCGATAAACTGAACACATCGCGGTTAGGGAATAACCGGCCATCCAGTCACGAATTAAAAAGTTGATGAATTCCAATATATTGTGGGTGTATTAGCCTTCTTTATGTCACACTATAGGTTTTCAATTCGATTTAATAATAATAATAATATATATTTGCAATTACACCATTACAAATATCGGTCACAAACTGTAAATACAGTGAAATGTAGATTCAGATCTGGAATGCATGATGGCCAGATTAAAACTGCAATAGCATTCGTACGAAGCCAATGTTTAACTACATGAGCAGAGTGCTTCGGCTCATGATCCTATTGCAGCCTTCCAAATGACAAATTTTGTTCTACGTATAAAAGCTTCACTTCTAGAATACCCTTATACATATTTATGTTCATACTACTACGTAATACGGTAAATGGGACCGACTCCGTGCCATAGACGAGGGGGGGGGGGGGGCATACCATAAAAATGCGAATCCACGATGAAACAAAAACTCGTGATTTATTTAAATCAGCTGATTTTCCATTGTAGAGCAAAATTTGTGTTAAGAGTGAAGATATTTCATGTCACATGAAACTTCTAGATCGTGAAACTCGACCGTATTTTGATGTTTCCACATCGATCGAAATATTTATCTTGTGAATTGTTGTTTCGAGGTATATGTCACCGTTTCTATAGTAAACGCACTGTTCGGATTACTCCTCCCGCACAAAGTATTCATTAATTCGGGACGACACGTGTTAATTAATTAATACTTTGTGCGGGAGGAGTAATCCGAACAGTGTGTTTATTGTGCTGCCCCACAGTTACTGATGATGGTTTCTATAGTGTTAAGTGTCAAAAATGCAAAGAAGAAAAATTGTTGCTTGTGTATGCATTATTTCATTGTTTCTGAGGATCCTTATCGTCCTAGCTTGCAATTTGAAATCTTCTTTTTTACTCTTGTTTCTTACTCCATCATTGCAGCGTTTTCAGTATAATTTTAACAATGTTAACTATACCCTATTTTACAATAATTTTTTCTATTGTGATTGGTCTTTTCTTCTTGACTACATAGATGAAAATGAGACCTAGTTACATTCGTTACCTAGGTTATGATAAACACACAGCAGGAGATGATATGTTGCCCAGCTTATTTGATACGTGATTGCAGATTTCCGTTTTCTCTTAAAATTATTATGGATCTTTCTATTTCATCTGGTAGCTTGCCTGAACGTTGGAAAAGGGTTAGGATTGTCTCTCTGTATAAAAAAGGATCACAATGAACTATAAACCCATTTCCATCGTATCCAATTTTACCAAATTCATGGAGAAGGTGTTGTATACACGTATATATTGCAGCACTCGTTCTATTGTCTCTACAAATCAGCATGGCTTCATGCCCGGGAGATTGACATTTACTAATTTAGCAACGTTAACACAATTTATCAGCGAGATCTTGGATGGACGCGGCCTGGTTGATGTAATTTCTATCGACCTATCCAAAGCTATTGACTTACTCAATCATGAATTGCTGCGGTTTAGGTTGACTTCTCTGGGTTTTGTTCCATCCACTATCACTCTTCTTAGGTCATATCTAAAACAAAGAAGGTGTTATGTCAGGGTGAGTTTATTGTTACCGCAGGGATCAAATCTGGGCCCTTTGTTATTTGTACGTTTTATTAATGATCTTCTATTTTACATTGAACTTCCTGCGCTCGTTTATGCTAACGACATTAAGATTTTCTCTGTGGAATATCTTCTACTGATGACATGAGAAAGGTCCAATTTGGTTTGAATTCTTTGGTTGCGTGGTGTGATAGCTACGGACTCAACCTGAATGTTGCGTTGTTACTTATACTCGTTCGTCCTCTCCACTTGCGTCATCATACCACATCATGGGTAACGTCTGAACGCGTAAATTTGAATTTTTGGATCTAGGTGCACTTTTTGATTCTGCACTTACTCACGTGAAATCTCTTGGATTTATTATGCGTGTTTGTAAATATTTCAGAAGATACATCTCTAAATGGAAGTAAATATTGATTAGCCATTTCAGCATTAGTAAACACAAGCATTGCCAACATGCTATAACAACAAAAGAGGAAGCAGAAAAATGTGTTTGACACATTGATGATTGTGGATTAAGGTTTGGGAAGGGTGGCAGAACCACACGCACTTGGGCTACCCTCTACTGGGCCGTTTGTGGTACACCCCCAGAACAGAGCTCCTTCTTTCGACGAGCGACGGATAGTCCCACAAAATGTGCTCCAGCGTCTCGTCTTCAATGCAACATGCACGGTAGAGGGGCTATTAACTAGTCCCATGCGGTGCATGTGCTAATTCAGTTTGCAGTGGCCAGTCAATAGACCTACAACTTGGCGAAGGTTTTGCCGTCCTGGACGATTGTCTAGGAATGGGTTTACTTGCCTGGCAGCATGTAGTTGTTTTGTTAGTTCGCTGAGTGTCGCCGACGTGAGAGCTAAGGCAGGTTCCGGCCCCATAAAGGGATAGCACGATTTCCGGCCTGCCAACCCATCGGCAGTCGGGCCTGGGTTTCCTTTGTGTCCTTTCATCCATACGAATGATACAACATTATGGGCAGCGATCGCCTTCAGGGTGTTGTAGCATTGATGGACCAAACCGAGGCGATCCTGTAATTGTAATGGCCTTTAGGGTAACTAGGCTGTCGCTGGAAAGGGCAATGTGCTCCTGTGAATGCCCTCCGCGTGAATCTCACTCGCACCTTGCAGGATTCCCTGAATGACGAATTACCCACGACAATATTTCAGATTACTTTGGAAACACTCTGTATATTCGGGATTGTATAGACGTTTTCCGTCACTTATATAATGGTGCTGACGAGCTGTAAAACGGCGAAACAAGTTTGCGCATGGTGAATATTTCTAATTCGTGAGAGGCTTAATTAGATCCTGGCAGCTTCCCGTAGAGAAGAATAAAATGAAAAAACTCCGTTGACAGAACCTCTCTGACACAAAGAATTACATTCCCTTATACATTGTATAAGATGTACAATCCAATATATACACAGGGCGACATCTAATTATACACATTTTGTTTTACGAGTAAATGCTTTGGAATTATCTTTAGCAGTAAACATCTAATTAGCTGCACTTTTATGAATTTACTGAATACTGGAGAATGGGTCTCTATATACGTGTGTTGTACACAGACGTTTTTGTTTGCATTTTCTTTTTCCGTCCTGTTTACTATTATCCATATTCTCGTTGGGGTTGTATTTTTTTAATTAGCATCGGATTAATTATCTTGATATTATGACTAGAATACATGTGGTAGTTTTGCGCACACGTGTTCAGTACTGAAAACCCGTCCTGTTCGACGTGCTGTTTAGCGGAAATGCAACACATGTTGCTCGATTCCTGTTTTAATTACATACGTTACGGTTTTCGTATATTATAATTTAACATTATTTCGCATAGGTATTTATGGAAATTCCTGGTATTGCCAGATATTAAACGTAGTTTCTTACAATCTACACGAGCAGTCGCAGTTATGGTGCGAAAATTTAGGGTAGGTACATATCAGGTTATGTTTATCATAGCAAGTCAGCGTAAATAAACAGGCTATTTACATTGTTTCTCGAAAGATTAAATATTCATTAAGTCCAAGGAATGTTCTTATCTACTATTTTTTATCTTGCATGATAGTGATAGATATAACTATCATCATATGTTGTACATACGTAACGATGTATTTATATTCTACATATTTAGCGACGATTACTTTAAAAATAAACGTGACACCACCATAAATGGGAAATATGTTATGGCGGTAAAGTCACGTAAGGTATATTTTCTTTTGTACTATTGGAGACCTTGGATCGTGTCTGTAATTGAATATAATCTGCCTTTTCGATCATCACATTGAAATATTTGGCTAATAGTATTTGCTGTATTATTAAAAAATATAAAGAATCTCCCTCAATGAATACAAATTGTTTACTATGGACACGATCACGTAAAAGAATCTCGTACTATCTACTTTCATTAATTAGGATTATAGACTTGGACTAGAAATTATTTCTTTTTCAGGAAAAAATAAACCAGAGATTGGTCTAGAATTAGAATTGATTCTGTTGAAATGATTTCTGTATTTTTCTGAGTTGCTTGGATTATCTGTATACTTATGTACGTCGATATATACTACTTCGTTTTATAACCTTGATATAATATTACATCAGAAAACGAAAAAGCCTATGGTTTTAATTTATAATATAATTAATAATAATAAATTATTGCCGCAGGTTTTTTCAAATATTACATAAACATATACGGGCTGTCCCAAATGGAGTGGGAGAGCATGGGTCTCTTCTATTATTAAACAAGAATTGTTTAAATTCCCAAAGTTGTGCAATTTCTAGATTCTGTTGAGAAATTTTTAAAATTCGGAACAGTTTAGAAATCTAAAAAAAAAACTGAAAATTGATATTTTCTTTAAAGTAAAATGAAGTGCTCCATTTAATTAGGGGCACACTTTGGGTGGCCTATGATGCTTATAGAATAGATTAGTAGTCGTACTTATGCAAAAAGGGGCTCTTTATTTATTAAATGAACACAAGCATTGCGGAACGCTATAGATCGTGTCAACTTCCGAATGCAGTACAAAACTTATGAGAATTCGATGCACGGTTGCCAAATCGTCGATTCAGCTGTACATTATTACTTCCGGTTCCATTATTTGAGTTTCTGACAATTAAAATGCATATTTTGAGGAAAACAGTAAAATATAAAAAATGCATACTTTTTTTTATTTAAGAATCAGTGAAAACGCCCTTAATTTTATTTATTATTACTCAACATTAACGTAATTTACATTTCGAACATTTATTTAGGAATTGGGGTATTA
>JARFOC010001341.1:189819-221798 GCA_031763485.1 Osmoderma eremita
CCTTAAGGGAGTCGCTAGAGCCACCCGAGCATCTTTGACAAACACACAGGGTACCTGATCGTCACCAGAAGTGCGCTCACTAAGACGTAATAATATAATTTTTATTAAGGATGAATCAGTAACCAGATTCAACTTCAATGACGGAAGATCCAGAGATGGTTGTAGTTTGTGTCTTAAAAGCAAAGACATCTGAAAATATTTTGGCAATAGTATTTACAATTTCTTGAGGATCGTCAATGCTCTCCTCGTTGTGGCTTATTGATCCAGGTATGCGGCTAGTCCTTGCTGTGCTCTTACAAAAGTCCATATTTCAGGAGGATTTGATTTAATGCCTCCCTCAACTCTTTCCAAGTAATTACTATATGCAGTTACTCTACATCTCGGATAGAAGAGATGATATGGTGATGATGATGACGATCTCGCAGCTGTTATAAATTAGTAGGACATGTATTTTTATGACCGTTAATGTTCTGGTTTAAATGACCTCAATAAAAAATATCTAAGTGATAGAGATCTGGAGAACGAGGTGGCTAAGAAAGTCTATCAGAATAAATACAAAAATATTATATACTGAAAATAGTTCCTTACAAGCAAAATATTATTACTCTTTGACAATCAACGTCATAGAATGCTCGAATGGTTGGGAGAACGTTATTTTTCAATAGTTGTAAGTACTTTTCATAGTTTAAGAAGCCGCGCTCTGCTGGCGACTTAAGCATAATATTGATTTTAACCTTTGGAAATCTTAAATGTAGCACAGACAATGTAACAATGTATGTATGTATGTATGTTACTGTGTCTGTGGATGTAGTATCAAAGCGAGTATTAGCGGACGGTCAAAAGGAAGTCAAATAGAGCAAGAAGGGTGGGACAGTCAACTTTATTAAAGAGCAAATTTCTTTTAAAAAAAATTGCACTATACATACCCCTTCGTTGTAAAAGAGTTTGACAGTTATGAGCATCCAGTAAAGAACCATATAGCTCTTGCAATTAAACAACCGATTTTTGACATTTCGTCTTTTCATGACATGGTTGCCACGCATTACAAAGCATAACATATGATTTGACAGATATATGATAAGTTATGGTTAAAAAAATACGAAAACAGTCAACACTAAATAGTACGTCAAAATGACAAACGTCAAGTAAGTACGTTGACAACTTACTTTATGCATCTGGCAACGCCCTAATTGAAGAAATGCTACGCCTACGAAATGTCACTAGATTTGACATTACGTTTGCATTTACTAAATGTGAATCTGTGTTTGGTTGTGTGGTTTTAACATTATCGCTGTCAAAAGTCAGCTGTTTCGTTGCGAGAGATATCGATATTCAGGGTAAGGATCACTAACAAAAATCTTTTTACAGTGGGTCCACGGCTAAATCTTGATAAATATAATAGGAATATCATATTAAATAAGCATGATAAATGTACTATACAGTTGTTTGTCGGCTGTGAAAATTTTTACAAAATCTGATAACGAAGTCAAGATTTCTTGATGCAGATTAACATATAGACAAAACATGTTCTGCAAAAGAGAGTTGTGAATAAAATAAATCCCCAAATCGTTAATGTTGCTATCTCTAGTAATTGACTCAACTTTGTAACAATATTATACATATTGTACTACAGTGGATTTATACATTTACTGTATGAAACTGCTAGGCATTTACGTTTAAAACGGTAAAAAAAACTGCAAATAAAGCTAACCAAGAGCTCATTCTCATAGATATTAGATAGTAAGGGGACCATGTTGGAACCTTGAGGCACAGCTCCGTAGAGAACACGTCCAGCGCATAGCAACAGAATGTAAAAAAAACGTAGTCCTTTCCAAATAAATAAGATGACATGAGCCAATTCCTGGCTTATTTCCAAAATTCTTATAATCAAAAGGAGAATTACATCAAAAAATACCCTTAATGGGGGAGGGGGAACTAGATACGTCATTCCACTTGTGATCTAGTGAAGAGGATATCTTCTAAGGTTTTACTTTAGCCATATCAGAGATATCTGATATGAGTCTTTCACTTATTAAGGTGGTATTGGTTGATTTAGTTCTTCTTTTGTTAAATATGACAGTGTCGAATTTTAATACTGTCATTAACTTTTATACCGACTAAGGAGTATACAGAGTAAGTTCTTGCCAGCGGCGTATAAGCTCTGTAAAGAGTAAAAGAAACGGCTTTCCAGGATGTTTCGGTTTGTTAAAAGAGAATACGCATTACTCCACTGTGCGGGTGCTGGCAAATGTATGGTTTGCTTGATTTATCCAGTACATACACATCGGAGAAGTACATGCGCAGCACGAGCCGGTGTACCGGTAGACACCCAAAGGTATTAAGAACTTCGGATAGTGTACAAGCCATAGCTTTTAGCTCTTCTATACAGATCTACAATTACATGAAATTATATACAATAAACAAAATTTCTCCACAATAGGACCAAGTGGCCGAGGCGGAAGGCGCGATCTACGACCCAGGATACAATCAATAACTTTGATTAAATCCTTTCCAGGAGATATCAATATCTGTTTTGTTCTATTAAATTGCCTGTTTCCAGATTTCTTAAGACGACAGAAGTAAATTCTTACGACTATAACCTTGTCATATTGTGATAATCTAACTTTTATTTGTAGTTGTTGATCTTATAATTGCGTACTTCTTTTTATTGAAACCATTCTAATAAACAAATTTTTAAAGTTAGTCAACGGAAATTTAACAAAATTTGAGAGCTGATATCCAGAGAATAGCTACCAGAAATAGCCGTGAATCGATTTACTGCAAATAGATGCTGTGGTATAAAATATCCCATAAAAGTTTTATACAAATAAAACGACAATACGGTATTACAAACATACAATTTCCGCTTTTTGTATCTAGTCTGAATAATAATAAAAGTGGCATGATTTGTTTCTTAAACAAAACACATTGTTTCGCCAAGGTGTAAAGTTTTATTGCATGTTTATAAAGACTATGTAAATAGGTGTCAAACCGAAGATCTCGCTAACGCTTACAAACTTTGAAATAGCATAATTTAGAACACTCTTTCAGCGTAGAAGGTTGCATGTTAACGATAACAATACAAAGAAAATATTAATAAACTTTAAAAAAAATGGTTTCACACACTTTCTAGTTTCAGTATTTTAGTTTCAATATTTGTATCAAGTAAAGCATTATTGCCTTTTAAACTTTGGACCAGTTTGAATGCGATCTTGTTGGGAGAGTTGTTTCATTTTTTATGTAGGAATAACGCCCAAGTATGAATTTTACAGAAGTTTTAATGGTATAATTCTCCAAAAAAAAGATTAACAATGCATATGATCCCCAAGAACAGCTAAAAACGCTTGGTATCTTGATGGCATCGACTGGATTAGGTTGTTCAATCATTTCTGGGGAATCATATCCCATACGATCCTGAGAGCAATTTGTAATTCTGGCCCATTCGCTCTATTCATTCTGGCCCCAAGCGATTTGCTCAAACAATTTTTTTTTGCGCGCGTTGAATCTAGCCTTTCAGTTGCGACAGCAAACCACTTTGAAGCTCGGTTGCATTAGGAGTGGGATTAAGAGTGTCGCTTGCGACAGATATCGATCATCTCTTGGAGTTTGTTGCAGATATTGGCCGGCCTTGTCCCTTGTCTCCAATCTCCATTAGTAATCGCAGCGGTAAACTTTTAGATACTGACTCAGGAGCGTACTGAGGTATGCGCTCCAATGATGCATCAGCATTTCAAAAGATGTGTATTCGGTTTCTTATTTAAAAGGTTGACACTAGTACATAGAAATATATGTAGGTGTTACGTAACTGACACTACTTTATTACCGATTATGCGGATTATTTGTTAATTGTTTTCAGCAATGTATATACACTTACGGACACTTGTTTACCCTCACATGAAATTTTAGTAGGAATTTGAATATAGTTTTGTTATTGATTTGAAATAATTTTGATAACAGTTATTCCAAGTTTCAAGTTAGTTAATGATAAGTACGAAATAAAAAATGCTCAAATAGAAAATATTAATTACCTTTTTGTATACAGTGGCTATTTTAACAGGGACACTTGTTTACCCTCATACACAGAAAAAAAATATTGAAATGGATACGTTTTATTTCCGCAATAAATTCATACATTATTAGTATTTCGTAGGTCCTCCATTACATCGAATTACTTCAAACTTTCTATTTCCTAAAGAACTATATAATTTTTTTAAATAACTTATCGGTATCGATTCAAAAGCAGCTTCAGTTGCTGCAATAAGGCCTCTCCTATCTTCGAACTGTCTTCCTTCGGCATCAACTTTCCATACTAACCATCCCCAAATATTTTCAATAAAGTTTAAGTCTGGGGAAAGGGCTGGCCAGTCTGGTACACCTACATTGTTCTCAGCAAACCATTGTTTCACACGCCTTACAGTGTGGATAGCCGCGTTATCCTGTTGGAAAATCGATGCTGGCCTTCAAATAGTTCATCAAATCTGATTTTTTAATTTCTAAAAGGTCCATATAATCGCCTGAATTCTGCCGTCCTACCAAGATAACCAAATCTACCACACCATAAAAGGAAATTGCTGCCCAGCATATGACTGAACCGATGGCCGTATGGCGACGGGATAAGAAGGATTTGGGCAACCTCGGATCATGGTAATAGTATTGGAAACCGCCAGGTCCACCTAAATCTTTTTTTTTCTCGTCGCAGATGACTTGTTTCCATTTCTCCTTCCAGGTTAAGTGGGCACCACAAAATGATAGCCGGGCATCTATAATGCTGAAGTAAATGTTTTTTCCTTCAGTTTTTGTCGTCGGAAATGGGGACATTTTTTTGATTATTCGACGGACTGTACGTACACTTGCTGAAGTCCCAAATGTTTCCTTAATTGCACGTGCAGATGATTTAGAATTTGATGCTTCACGTAAAATTGACCTCCGTTTTCTATCCGTTTTTACCCTTGCCGCGGGATCTTTTCGGTTTTTGCCGTAATTTTCGGGATTTTAGAGAAAATTATTAATCGTCCACGGATTTCGATTCATTTTCCTTGCAATTTCTCGATTTGAGTAATTTTCTTGTTTAAACGCAAGAATCTTGTCCATCTCTGTCACCGTTAACGTTTTACCACGCCGCACTTCAATTATGATACAGGAAAAATATTAATAACATGATAATAAGAATAAATAACCAGTAGAAACTAAACTAAATATTTTTTAAATAAATTTCGTATCGGATTACTGAAATAACGTGGTGAGGGTAATAAAATGGCCGCCCTGCAATAGACAAATAATAGAGGAAGGGGATTCCCAGATCAACTGTAGTGTAGTATGATAATTTTCGTCATCGGCTGGACGTATTAGAATATATAAATATTAGAAATGATTGTTTCAAATAAACAATGTCACTGTTTTACGAATAGCATTACAATTTCAGATGAGGGTAAACAAGTGTCCGGGAGTGTACCTTCTAAAAGTCTAAATTAATTTCAAAATCTTCTGCTATATAAACCGATTATTAACGAAAATATGTCATTCAAGAGACCTACATTTATGTCACCATATGCAAGTTTCTATAGAACACTGCGATAATTGCTTGTCATGGCTGAAGAATAACGTCACCCAAGTGACGAAAAAAATTAACAACAAAACAATATCCAATTTAAGAAAATGACAATGCAGCCAGAAGGAATAGAACAACTTACATCACACATTGCAATACATCTTTTATTTACTTTCTGTACTCTAAAGTTTTTTTTTTAATAATGCAGAGCTAAGCATAGTAGTTCAATAATATCGGCACTGAAGTTAAAATTAATGTTGGCAACTGGCCTCATGATCGATTGTAAACTCTCGTGTTGCTTGACATTTTCACATTTCACATTTAGAAAGGACGCATGCAGGCATTCAGGTAATACAAATATTAGAATTTAAGTTTACATTCTAACACGCCAATCTTTAGAAAATAGAATTCCCCAATTTGATATTATATAAGAAATTATATAAAAATTCGCCTTCTTTGGCAATATATTTCACATTTAACATTTAGGAAGTACGCGTGAAATGTATTCAGGCAATATCATAAATATTAGAATTCAAGTTTACTTTCTATAATACGTCAATTTTTGGAAAATAAAATTCCCCAATTTGATATTATATAAAAAATCTTGTAAAATTGTATTATGCCTAACAATTAGTATTCATTTCTAGCTTATATGAGACAAACGAAAAATAACAAGTATAATCAATCAAGTTATAAAATAAAATTAAACCAGCGGAAATATTTATTCCAGATTATGCTGGTCAAAGCTAAGTTTATAAGTTTGTACATGAGGACATTGTCGTAGCCTCCCTAGTTAAACGGGTTATCCACGAGGGTGGTATGATAAATACACGTGTTTGACGACAGATGGCGCTTTGTATGAAAATCTGCATTACCGAGTGTGAATACTATTCCTTAGGGGACATCCATCAAAATTCCGGAAAGATTCGTCGAGTACTAGTTGCGGTTGGGCATTCTTTGAGTCCATAAATAATGCTAGTACATGGATCCTTTTGCATTGACGCTTTTTCAATATTTCGTTCAGGTGACACTACAAATCAATTGTCGACGCTCTTAAATATGTAAAATAAGTAAAGTTTTTCGACAGATCGTTATGAAAGGCTCTCTTAGTGTTTTATAAACTCGTGAACAAAGAAAATGATTTAGAGAAGTGGAAGATACTATTGGATATCATTCTTCGTTAAGCTGAATTGGAAAAACAGTACAAATTTGTAATTCTTTTGGTTAAAGATCATTTAGATATTCTCCCGAAGAAAAAGCGGTTGGATAGCAGAGAAACAACAAATATCATTATTTCTTCTGGTGATGTTGCCAAAACTAGAAGCTATTTGGTCCGTGAAAAATGGTAGCAGAGATGGCAACCAAGGTATAGGGAAAAAGCCACGCAGTCTGCACAAATCTATCCATCTATTTATAACTGTACTGTTCGCTTCCTAATTATTACATTGCAACATTGCTACAACATAGTTGGTAACACTATTTTATGTCCTAATCAGTTCTCAAAAAGTTTGATGACGTTGTGTCTCATATTGTGGACAATAATTGCAAAAGAAAACTATTCTATAGTTTCCCGAAAAAATCTTGTGCAATCTGAATCAACTAATAACTACGATATATTAAATTATCTTATTACAAAAATAACATTCTATGACAACAATTCGGATTCTTCCCCCTCAAAAGTGTTTTATAGATAAATCTGATCGCAAACTCTTGGGTGGTGAAATTGCTGTTACAATCTATTCAAACTGTGACTTGGTCCCACTTACAGAAACAATTGTTAATAGCTGTTTCCCCATTCTACTTATTCTTATCCTCTCTGCATTGTTTTCAATGGCGAATCGAATCTGTGCGCCTCCTATTATTCGCATACCGTTCGTTACTGTATTACTTTTATAGATACGTAAATATATATTGCTAGAATCAATCTAGCTCCTGGTTACTAACTACTGTTTATAACAGGTCTTGCGTTGCGTGTAACAACGTTCTCCGTACACCATCTATTATGCATGATTTGACCCAATTCGCACGGCTAACTTTTGCAATCTATGTATTCGTTCGTTCATTTATTTTTTTATGGAAACGCTGTCCAACGAATCGACTGACTGCGTTTGCATAATCGCTGCGGGCATTCCCGTATTAGTATTGCTTCATATACTTAGGTGTTATTTATATATCGGCAAATGTTTGCTGTTTTTGTGGTATATTCGGTTAGTTATGTTTTCGTATCTAATTATGGTAATTCGAAGGAACTCTTGCCATTTTCTGTTTTTGTCTGAACCCAAGATTAGGATGGAAAATGAGATGAAGACGAAACAAGAAAGAATAAGGACGAACAGCAGCCTGAAGGAGTGAAATGTTAAGATATGATAACGACAATGAGTAGGGGTAGTAGGAGGAGATCTGTAAATCTTGTGTGAGAGGGAAAGACAGGCATATTCTCCCCCAGTTTTGGCCGCTTTCTAATTTCCTTCTCCATGTCACGATTCCTATCGCGTATAGTATGTTCTGAACAACTTCTTACTTTAGCCCTTCGCGTTGCTGTACTTCTCACGGGTTTTCACTTTGATTATCCTTAGTGCTAATTGTTTGTTTTATTATGTCTATTTAGGAACCGTTCCGTTTGATTGGTTCTACCAGTACTGCCGGTTTAGTGTCCTACAGTCCATTCATTTTAAGAAAACAGCGTTGGAATAGATAGGAGAAAATATCTCGTCTTACTACTGACTGAACTCCGCGACACGAAAAGCAATGAATTTATCTTGGATAAAATGAAATATCACTGATAACTGCGTTTTCTATGTTTACTGTAATGTCATTTGTCAAATTCAGCCGTTGCATTCTACTCTGACTCAGATCAGAGTGGAATGCAATTCTTATATTTTACGTTCTATTATATTTTAAATATTGTGTCCATTCTTCTGTCAGAACTCGGTTATTGCAGTGCTTGATAATTTGAGGTATGTTCTATCTGTTGAAAGTGCAAAAAGGTGTTTTCATAAGAAGAAGTATTAAACCGAGATGACAACCCATTACCGGGGCAATCAAAAAATCTTCAAGGAAAACTTTTCCGCAGAGGTCAAAGGTTAATGGTTTAGAATCTGCATTCGCAGTTGAAGCATGACAACTCGAAGTCGGCATCAATAAAATTGGCTGCAAAGCAGCTTGGACTCGGCTTATGTGGAATATTGTGAAAGAAATTGATACTACGGGAATTATAAATTCACTCTCTAAAAAAGGTGTTCGTGAGACAATATATCATCATTTGGACCAATCCGGAATTAGAAGACATGTACACTCTTTCTTCCTGCAAAATGAATTGCCTACCTGTACAAAAATATTAAATGTAAATATAATGTTTATTTCACATTGAAACCAACTTATAAACCTTTTGTAAGTTGTTATCGAAGATGACACTTTACCTGAATTCAAGCGAACAACATTGTGGAAAATTTTAAAGCAATTGGGTTTTAAGCGGGAAAAACGAAGTCGGAACCCTATATTAATAGAACGGAGACATCGTTTTATATAGACGTCGTTATCTAACTGCTATTCGAAAGTATTTATTATTTGGATCAAACATAGGTTAACGCAGGACACACTAAACAAAAAGTTTGGAAAGATACAGCGATAGTTGATGCAAGACAAGCATTTATTGTGAAAACTACAACTGGTTTAAAACAACCATCTGGAAAAGGAAATCGTTTGATTGTTTTGCATATTGGTAGTGAAGAGGAGTTTGTTGAAAATGGTCTCCTGTTGTTTGAATCAAAGAAAACTGGTGACTATCATGAGGAAATGGACGGTGAAGTGTTCAAAGAGTGGATGGCCAAAGTTCTACTTGATCTTGAGCCCAACTGCATCATTGTAATGGATAGTGCTCCCTACCACTCCGTTAAGGCTCAAAAATTACCTAATGCATCATGGAAAAAAGACGCACTAATTGAGCGGCTTCTTTCAAGGGAAATTGTTGTCGATAATACATTTTTAAAAGCCGAACTTCTTGAAAAATATGTATACGATAATCCAATACCATATGTGATTGACGAAATGATAACAAAAAGTGGTCGTACAGTTTTACGATTACCACCATACCACTGTAATTTAAACCCAATCGAACATGTATGGGCACAAGTGAAGCACCGTGCTGCTGCCAACAATAAAACCTTCAACTTAACAATTTCAACATCACAAGCGTATTTAATTGTTGTGCACATATAATTATAATTAGAACACTTATTACAATTAACTATTGAAGTTCGTACAGTTATTTACCCGAGTTTGCACACATTATATAGCTATAGAAAAGAACGCGTAGTTTTTAAATCCCCCCATAAAACATAACCAATAAGATTATACATTATAGTTTATAATTTTCCCTAAACTATCATTATGTATTATTTTAGTCAGTTGTTGAAATAAATTTGAATTTTCAGCCATTTCCGAAAATATCCTTATTGCTCCTGTGTGATACGTTCGCAGATCACAGCGCCCACTACTGTTTTCTTAACGTGAATGGAGTTTTAACTATGTCTTCTACTCCGAGAATTCCATCTATCACAACCTTTTTTACTATCTATATTCTAACGCCCTTTACTTTTAAAAATAAAATCAATAGAAACCTCAAAAAGAACATATTTAAGACGTATAACCAGAAGGAACTGGAACGCAGGAATAAATCTAACAAGTTCCAGAAGCCGTAAGATATATAAAAGATAAGAAAGTCTTTCGGGTCTTAAAGTATATATCTCGAAATGTATAAAATATAGACCTGCAAAACTGACAAAAGATACTGAAATAGCTTCTATCAACGAAGAAGGATTCAGGGATGAACTGATGTTCGTGCGAAGAAAGTATAAAGAAAACATGATAACACTGAAAACTGGAAGAACTAAATGTATGGAAGAAGATAAAAAAAGTAAAAGGATGCAAAAACAAGGAAGAAAAGAAATATTAGGAATGGGGGGTATATTAAAAGCTAAGGGGTTGGTTCGGGGAAAAGATTAATGAAGAGAAGGATATAATTTCCACAATTGATAATAGTAGATAAACGAGGGGGCTTCTAGCGCAATTTTCCCATAAGGAATACATTGTGACCAAAAACTACTTTTTCCGCCATCTTGAAATTTCATGATCCAAGATGGCCGTTCCGTTACAACGGGTGGTTATTCCAATATATCGGCCAGCCGTTTTCGCCACAACAGATAGCCGTTCAATTGCAACGGGTATCCGTTCAATTTCAACGGGTATCCGTTCAATTGAAACGGGTATCCGTTGGATACCCGTTGCAATTGAACGGCTATCTGTTGTGGCGAAAACGGCTGGCCGATATATTGGAACAACCACCCGTTGTAACGGAACGGCTTTCTGTTGGGGTAAAACCGATCATGAAATCCAAGCTGGCGGTAAAAGTAGTTTTTTGGGCCCAATGTACTTCTTATGGGGTACTTGCGCTAGAAGCCCCCTAGTTTATCTACTGATAATCACTTACTATTTATTGCTTCAATTACCAATACAATTTCTATAACAAAGAATTCAAATTTTTTCTCCATTCCAATTTTTAAACCGTGCTAAGAGTGCCTGAAATATTGGCTCTCAAATAATCATTTTTAATCAAGAAGATGCATCAACAACCAATTTTAACCGAAGTACGTGTGCAATTTAAGATTCTCCAAACGGCCATGAACGTTTCGTTATTTTAATCGCACATACATTAACTCATCTTTCCCCAGGTCACGTCCAGACAGTTAAGGAACCATCCAGGAAGTAGGAAAGTACGGCAAGAAGAAAAAGAATGAAAAACGGAAAGATGGAGAGGCGAGAAGGAAAGCTAATTGAACGATCGACCGCTTTGCGGAAAAACGTAAAAACGGACTAGCTGTTAAAACGATAGCGGTACGATCATCATCGCCGCCAATAATCGTCGTCATATTGGTTATTGTTAGTCGGCAAAAGCACTTACCTTCCATGAGATCGCGCCAAGGCTGTGGGCACGTGCTCGGAATGGGTAAGGTGAGTTTGTTGACCGCGACACCATAAGCGACGGCCAGCGTGTCTATACCCTTGTAGGGGGTCTCGCCGGTCAACAGCTCCCAAAGCAATACGCCGTAGCTCCAAACGTCGCTCGCTTTCGAGAACGTCGAGTTCTTGATCACTTCGGGCGCCATCCAGGCGTAGGTGCCTGCCTGGGACATCCGCGTCGTCTTGTACACCTCTCGCGCCAGCCCGAAGTCGGTTATCTTGAGTGTCTTGAATTGCAGCTCGTCCTTTTCTATAGTTTCGCTTAATAGAACTGTAACAAGAGAATATTGATAAATAAGTCATTCCGAAAGCTCAAATTACACCTTAACCACAGAACATAACACCACAAAGGAATTCAAAAGTTTTCTATTCCTTATTTTATAGAAACCCAGTCTAATAAAATATTTTTTTTAATAGCTAATTTTTCACAGTCCGTTCTATATAAGAGCATTTAGCGAAAATGCTTGAATAGGCATATTGGGATAGTAAGTAATTTTTTGATTTGTAGAATCGACTATAAGCGATTATAAGATCAATCAGTATCAAAAATAAAACAGAAAATTAATCCAATTTGCTGCATTGTCCCTGATACCATAATGATAGAGTTTTTGTATCAATATGGCATGTGGAACGCAGTCAAAAGCTTTACTAAAATCACAGAAAATTGAAACGGGATACCTTTTTTGGTCAATATCATTCAAGATAATGTTATAAAATGATATTAGTGCAGTGTTAGTAGATTTACTTCTCCTGAATCCATGTTGATTCTTATTGAGAATATTGTATTTTTGTAAACACTTTCTTTTCCCAGCAGGGAGGAAAGTTGTACTTTTGCTCCCTCATTTGAGGGAGGAAAGTTGTAGTTTTCTGCCGCGGAAAGTAAGTGGAAAGTAAGTGGCATTTTTATGATAAAACTGTATATCATCATATTAACCAATGAAATTACTGCATTCATCACAGTCGCAGGCAAGTCACAGGCTAAGTTGACAGTTTCCAAAAAATATTTTACGGATTAAGGTTACTATCTATCATGTCACTCACAGGTATGTTTTTATTGTTTTTAGACAAAATTAGTTAAAACTGGACTGGCTGGGAAAAAAATTGTATTCAATCCACGTGAGGAAAGTGCTAATGCAGGCCCTGGGCAATTACAAACCCGAATATATGTGGCCAGACCCTAATCCGAACAGTGTGTTTATTGTCCTGCCCGACAGTCCTTGCAATCTTTACTCATACATACAGAGTGTTTCATATCGCCAGGGTGAACCAAACACACGTTTTCTTAAATGGAACAGCCTGTATATTATTTCAGATTTAGATTAGGCTCAGGCCACATACTTCCAATGTAGAATTTCATTGAATTATACAGGTTGTTTCAGAAGTTATGGTCAATTTTATATGAAAATCACTGTGAGTTCAAGGTCCTGTATATTGCAAGCGACACAGTCTGAAATATTTTTTACATGCATAGATTTTTGATATTCGGCCAGTTTTATAGCAAAGTGACATTTTTCTTTCAAAATTGTCAAAATTTTGCAGATATATTTTAATCATATTAATGATATTTGTTTATCTGATTTTAGGTTTTGGCATGCAATCCTGCAAATACTTCAAGAGTCTACCGTACGTATGTCTCTTTTCTACTCACTTGTGGGTAAACTCGAGCATGCGACCCAAGTAGTGTTGAGATTTACGCGTTCGTGAACGCCGAGCTATAAAAGAGCATTCAGTGAAGCGGGAATCAAGATAACAGTATACAACTCTCTACGTTCGTAAGAACGCAACGAGTATCTGACGAACTCGAAACTTCGAACGAGATGTTTATAGATTTGAGATACAATTTACTATTTTGTTTTAGTTTCTCACTCCAGTTTGATTCAAATAAATCAAAATAAATGAAGGCGTTGTAAAATAAAAGTAGATGCCGTCGCAAATTCATTAAACTACAATTCTAATGTGAGGATCTTCCAAATATACCTATAAATCAGATTTAGCGATATGCCAAGGACAAAGAAGGAACAACTTCCGTTACTTTCAAAAAGATCGTGTGACGTTACTAAACTTCGACCGTTGCAATTATTAGCACATCCAATCATAAATTACAAGCCATAAAACTACGATACCGTTGCAACGCCATTCACCAGGTTTTCATTCACAATAGTTCACAATAATGCCCACAGGTCTAACACATTTTAGTCCCCATTACAACGTGTATGTTGCATTCACGCCACCTTTGTAAGCAGTATGTATGTATGTACATATCGTACTACGTATGTATTTGCGTAGCGTTTATACTTAGATATAGTACATACATATGCACATAATAAACTAAAACTTCTAGTGAAAGAGCCGTCGTACATGCATAATAGATTTTCTATTCGAGAAATATTTAAAACATAAGAGCTCGACGTACCCACATGATATCCGTTCTAGTAGACACCCGTTTATGGTAATGATCCGAGCGCGGAACGTTTGCATTCTGTTGCATTGTCGATTGCTGGTTGTGGCGCTGGAATTTAAAAAATTTCAAATTCTCTACCACACCTCGAATAGATATAATCATCCCGATGCATGTGCAAACGTATGCAGCTAACAAATGCTTCGTCAAAGCAAAAGCTACAGCATTATCACCAGCTTAATATTGGTGGTTTTGTTATAATGTAAGGGGAAGGTCTATATTGTCGGTAAAAAAAAACTTTGTAAACGAACATTTTTTTGACATTAAACACACTCCTCCCGCACAAAGTATTAATTAATTCGGGACGACACGTGTTTCGGGAATACGTGGATTCCCATTATCAAGTCGAATAACCGAATGGCTGCGCAGCCATCTTTACTTTTTTTGACATGGATCAGAAACTTGAGAAGCACTGGAAATTCTGCTAAAATCTAATCATTTGGACCAGACCTTCATTATCTGTTTACTAACCAACCTTCATACTAAGCCCACACAAATAAAAAAACGGAACTCAATGTTGTCAGGTGTTGTGAACGACCATCCCAACCCAAAAAGTTATAAAAAGTTGTGTATTTTGGAGTGAAGTATATTATCATTAAAGGAATGAAATCACTAACATGCAATAAGGTTTCTGCGAAAAGAAAATTGTATCCTTAACCAAATCTTCCAAATAACAGTGTGCAATATAACCTATATATAACACTAACTTGAAAAATATCATTATTTGGATAGTTTTCCTAAATTGTTTGACATGTTTAATAGATTTGAGGTATAAGCTCTTAATGAACCTGACCATAGCTTAAATTTAAAACTTCTATTTTTCCAACTTGTAGGTACTTCCCGTCCAATCTAACTGCTTTTATAATTTCCGCAAATTCTTTTGTTACGTAAATATCTTGCGGAATATTCTCCAACACAGTGTTAATTTTCTTCAAAATTCACTTTAAAAGTGTCTTATCGTTTAGAAATGCTGTCCTGAATTAAGGTTATGAATTTAATTAATTCCTTATTAATTCCAAAATTTCACTGACAATATAAAACAGAGATTATCTAATGTAAATTATTACTTCCTTGTGTAACTAAGAATTTGCGTACGAAAAAAATAACCACATTTCTAGATCTCTTCCCTGAATGGATTTCAAACCCACCATCAAAATTTTCAGGCAACATCAAGTTTAGGAATATTTTGATAAAGTTAAGTCGAGTTTTGTTGTAGGGTGTAACAAATATAAGTATTATACATGTAAAAAATAATAGGATATAGTGTCTTGAAATAGAATATAGAACTAAATCAAAAAATACCCTCATCATCTCAATAAGTGAAAGGCTCTAGATAGGTATTTCATCATTACTAGAACCTACAAAGGGAAGACGTAGTATCTCACGTCTAGAATCTTTCACTCATTGAGGGTATCTTTTGTTTTAGTTCTATTATACATGTACTTGCTTTTATATCTACAAAGGTGTAAATAAAATAATGGAACTCTTTCTCTCTGTGTATATTTTTTTTATTCAATTGAAACACAATTCCTCATCGTCTCCTTCTAGTAGTTGCCTCGGTAAGCCACAGAGACGTTTTGTTCACTCGCCATAGCAGCGCTGGAACTCAGATACTGGATTGCCTTCAGCTGGTCGGTTACAGCCTTCTTAACGCTCTCCAATATCCCAAAATGATGTCCTTTAAGGAGAATTTTCAATATTGGGAGAAGGAAAATTGTAAGAACTCAAGTCTAAATGAGGGGGTTTGCAAGGCGCTTGTCGTGCTGCAGTACTCAGGTGTTCCTGATGTTCGGTTTCGCATGGATGACCGCTTTTCGAAATCGTTCAAGAAGTTCTCGGTTAAGAAGCTGGTTTACACTTTGGACCTGAGGCACAAATTCCTTGTAGACGAATCCCTGGCTATCAAAAAAGTAAATGAGAATGCCTTAAACCACCTAAACTCTCGACCACTGACAAAACACTGTCGTCCTTGGCCCGTTGAAGTTTTGCAAGTTTCCGTCACACTGTGCCCAAGTCTGGAACTAAACCTGATAGCAAACCATTGCCAAAAAATTGTTCTTTTTTTCATTTTCAAAGCATTCATTTTCAAAAATCCGGTTCACGAAGAGAATATTTTCCATGCGATGGATGTGCATCTGTATGCAGCTAACAAATGCGTCGTCAAGCCAAAATGAACAGCATTATTACCAGCTTAATTTTGGTGGTTTTGTTATAATATAGGGGCAAGGTCTATATGGACGGTAAAAAGCTTTGTAAATGAACTTTTTTAACATGTATCACAGATTTGAGAAGCACTGCAAACTCTGATAAGATGTAATCATTTGGACCACACCTTCATTATCAGTTTACTAACTACTGCCACCAAGAGACGCTAGAGACTTCTAGTGACTCGTACTGCAGCATCCGATTTTGGCTTACCTCCCTGCCGAAGGGGAAGCCAAGAGTATTGCCAGGTTAAACGCTATACTACCGTCTCATACCAATTACTCTTTCAATATAATTATGCTAGACAATTTATAAATGTCCAGAACTACACATGAATAAATAATGCAATTTTCTTAACTTATTGGCGATGAGTAAGCATTTAGTGATGTTACTTCTGCAAACCTTCACGAGGTTCTAATAAATTACATAGATGTGGAAAGTGATTAAATCGGTTACGCCTGAACTATGAGAAAAACTACCACCTGAATCTAACCAACCTACTATTCGTTCTCGCTTCCCCGTAAAATAATCCTAATAAATGGTCGAATTAACTTTTAACGAC
The DNA here is from genome assembly GCA_031763485.1 of Osmoderma eremita. Classification (NCBI taxonomy): domain Eukaryota; kingdom Metazoa; phylum Arthropoda; class Insecta; order Coleoptera; family Scarabaeidae; genus Osmoderma; species Osmoderma eremita. The sequence goes on from JARFOC010001341.1 coordinate 206,611, forward strand.
AGAGCTAATGATTTCGCAGAACGTAGCGAGAGGAAACGCGGCCGTTTACCGAATACAAATCAACCGTCTCTTCTCCCTTTAACCTTCAACCGGCGCGATCGGCACTTCCGATCAATGTACTACGTACGGCCAACACTCGACGCGTTCCATATTCTCGTGGCATCCGCTCTTACATAACACATGCCACACATGGGCGGTCGCATCGCCCCACGCCGGAACAAAGGCTGGCAGCGTATATCACGGCGCGAAATCGGCATTGCCAGAGCCGCAGGTGTTAAAGGGGTAACACCAGATTCATATGGCGTGAGAGGAATAGTCGAGAGTCAGAGTTCACGGAGTAAAAATACATATTGACTGCACATGAAGTAAATACGTGACAGATGTATGTAGATACAGTTGCGAGCGAAGTGTACGAAATTGAATTCGTACACTTCGTCTAATTTTGCCTAAAATTAGTGATGTATGGCTTTAGAAGTAATAAAAGTGTTCTATGAGCATCAATATTAATTATAAAAAAAAAACTTACCAAACAATAATAATTTAACAAAATCAATGGAAATAAACGAACTTTACCCTCAGTAACAAAGTAATATAAATATATTACTATTATATATTTCATATCATTGTCCTAATGAACATAAAAAGTATTTCAATGCATTACAATAGCTAAAAATACAATGTTAGCGGCTATTTTAAGAATAATTTTCTGAGAAATCGATAAAGCAATACAAGTTTTCCATTTGTTTAGCATGCGAGTTACGAGGTTTTATATATGACGATTTCATTTATAAATTCTCAACATACTTCATCAAAAGAATATTTTTACCTATCTGAAACTAAGACCTCCACTTAAACAATGAAAAAAAAACCATCAACTAACCATAATGAATATTCAAGATCGGAATCATTATTTAGGCGATTTAAGGCAATACTTCTGGCTTTTGAATATACCAAAATAAAAAAACAAAACAACATTACAGTTGATCCCAGATCCTTTCAGCAGTATATTTCTCGTAAGCGGGGAGTTTCTCGTTTTCCAAAAATATTATGTACAATAGCGAAATGCTTAATAACCCTGTTGATATTGTACACGGCTTTGCTCATATGTTTTATAATGTAAGACAATGTTTTTTAATGTAAGGCAATCACTATACTCTACCCGTGCACCTCCAGGCACTAACTCTTACCCTCTAAATGCAGCATTACTCACTTGCGACGAAGTTCTACTTACTACAGGAAAACTAAAACTGACCCTTGGATATGATAATTTGTTAGAATTTCGGATTCGGGACTGTACTTTGTAAATAATACTTTTCCTACACTGTGACTGTGGAAGGATTGCACCAGCTTTCAAAGATGATCGTTCATGTTTAGAAAATGTTTGGTCTATAACTATTCTTCCTAGCTGCATCAAATTTTTTGAAATGCTGTTGTTTACAGAAACATAGGCCTATGTCAAATCTTTCCTGTCTGACTATCAACATGGTTTCATCATTAATAGATCCACTTTAATAAACCTAGTGCAAATGTCACAAGTTATAAATGAGAGTTTCGACAAAAATCAATATATGTAATTTACACAGACTTTACAAAATCCGTCTACTGGATTTTAGCATATGCTGATGATCTCAAAATTTACCGCAATTCCCAGAGCTTGCAGTACTATTTGATGTCCATTTACCTTTGTACACATTGTCCATGTATCTTCTTCCACTTCTAAAACATTGGGTTTCATTGTATGATCATGCAAAAATTTTACTAACTTATTAACACTTCAGGTTCTGTATTTTTTGCGCTAATAAGGTCTAAGTTGAAGTGTGCTTCCGTTGTGTGGTATCCACATTATCTATATCAACATCTTACTCTTGAACGCGTTCAAAAATGGCTCTTGACATATATGTATTTCAATATATGTAATTTACACAGACTTTACAAAATCCGTCTACTGGATTTTAGCATATGCTGATTATCTCAAAATTTACCGCAATTTCCAGAGCTTGCAGTACTATTTGATGTCCATTTACCTTTGTACACATTGTCCATGTATCTTCTTCCACTTCTAAAACATTGGGTTTCATTGTATGATCATGCAAAAATTTTACTAACTTATTAACACTTCAGGTTCTGTATTTTTTGCGCTAATAAGGTCTAAGTTGAAGTGTGCTTCCGTTGTGTGGTATCCACATTATCTATATCAACATCTTACTCTTGAACGCGTTCAAAAATGGCTCTTGACATATATGTATTTCCTTAAAGATTTGATGGGGCTTATGCAAATCGTGGTACTGATTACTCCAGTTTGCTTGACAAACTAACATATCTTCACTATAGCAACGAAGAGATGAGGCCAATGCTAAATTTAGTAAAATAATCGAATTTAGTGTATCCCACCAAATTTTGAGACCTCTCCAAATATTTTCGGTACAGCTATAGTGTACATTCTGTGAGATTTGGGGCTTCCTCGAAGAGGCTAAGAGCAGACAATGGAGAATATTAGAAGATGCAGAAGCTTTCCATACACTAGTAGCTCCAAAAAGTTATGGCTACCAAAGAAAAATGCAATCGGCATAGTCCAACCAACACTGAACTGAAATAATTCAAATTTATAATGTCTGGACACGAGAGAATAGTCATTATAAAGTGTATGATGTACGAAATTGAATGCTTGCAGTTCTACAAAAAAAAACATGTGTGGTATCCACATACATGTGTTAGTGAAGCACCACCCTAAGATAAGTTCCAAACACTTTGTTCCCTAATAAAATCAACAATTAATGTGAGGTGAATAATCCTTGTTAGGATTCAAGTTTAAGGCGATTAAAAATTACAGTTTACAGACGCGACTTGAAATAGTTTTTATTAGAAAATATATTTTATTCATTAGAGAGCACTGCTTCAACTTTACAAAAGGGATACTAATTAAGAATACGTATAAGTCCATAAGGTCTCACACACATACACTTGTATAGGATGTTTAAAAAACGTGTCAAAACTTTGAGGGGGGATATTATCGGACAAAATATGCAGAAAAGTCTTGAGGAGTCCGCAAATTAACGGTTTCGGAGATATGGAGGTTTCTACGAAATGATGCTGAAACACCAAGCTTGTTCCAATATTCTTTTTTACTGATGAGGCCTGGCTCACAAGAAATGAAGATTTTAATTTTCACAATACGCATGTGTGGGTCGACGAAAATCCTCATATTATGGAATCCAGGCATCATATATGTTTCTCATTGAACATTTGGACGAGTATTTTAGGCGACAGGTAACTAGGTCCGGTTGCTGTACCAAACCGATTACCAGGCGTTGTTGATTAAACTTTCTGCAGAACACACTGAGTGATATTTTTGACAACATTCGTTTGAACCAATGGCAATAAATGACTCGTTACGGCCACATGCTTTTATTAAAGCGTCCTATGTTCACGTCTGCACAGTCTGCTTCGTAATTCAGGAATATAAAGTGATCTTTAAAATGAACAGAAAAGCTCTAGCAACGTTAATTTTGTTGGAAGAAGATGAAGATTATGATATGGAGTTTTCACGTATTTGGAAATCTTTATGTTCATGGTCGTAAATGCATCGGAAATCACGCACTTGTTTTATTAACAATTCGGCATCAGCATGTAAAATTTTTTGGGGCATTTCAAAAATTTTATTACTGTCTATTTCAACTATCAATCAAAGCGTTCGTGTCCAGACTTGTTTCTGAGCAGTCAATACATAGAAAATAATAATAATAATAATAGAATATATTCGGCCCAACAGAGAAACTCCAAACGGGCGTTATAAAACAAAACAATACACGAAATTGTAATATATAAAGATAATAGCGATGTATAATATATATAATTGAAATGATTTAAGTAAATGCATGCGTATCTGCTGCCGTGGAAAGTTAAAATAAATTTAAATTTAGTGCAGCTCCGACATGAAGACGTCCCTGTAGATAGTGTTGGCATTCCTCGACGAGTGAGCGATGGGAGCACGGAGCAAAATATTTGTTCGGCCTGTGAGAAGACCAAAAGTTTGGCATGTTCTTGAAGCCAGCCGTGGTACCACAAAACAATTTTTTCCAAGAAGATGCGGGCAATCAATTCTATTACTTATCAAACAAGCCACTTATTTTACATCTTCTTGATTGTAAAGATTCAAAACCATGCCGTTCTAGTAGATGTTCGTAATCTATACCACGGTCAGCGTAAACTCTATCCATTTTGAAAGATAAATATTTTAAAAATTTACGTGGGACTCTCTCGATGACAGCGCTATGAGAGGCATAAATCGGATACCACACCGATGATGTATATTCAAGTTTGGCTAACACGAAGGAGTAATATAAAGATTTAACAGCATTAAGTTATTAAAGTCCTGACACGTGCGTATTATAAAGCCCAAGGATCTGATGGCTGATTGAGCTGCCTTAAAAATATGTTTAACAAAGTTAAGTTTGCAGTCAAACGTAATTCCCAAGTCCTTCACAGTGTCGCTGATCGAAAGCGACACCCATCAATGAAATAGCTGGAGTTGATTCGGCTTATCCTCCTAGTGTAACTCACAAATCCGCATTCATCAATTTTCAGTTTCAACTTATTAACAGTGCACCAGTTGCATCCAAGTTTGATTGAATGAATTGAGAGTCAGCAATATTATCAATTCTATGAAAAATCTTCAGGTTGTCTGCATAGGCAATCACAGGGCAGTCAATTGAAGCAATCAACTCATTAATAAATAAGTTGAACAAAAGTGGACGGAGGTTAGAGTCCTGTTGGACACCAGAGCTAGCCAAGAATGACCTTAATTGATAGCCATTGTAATAAATGAAGTTCAACCTGCGATCCAAGTAAGAATGGAAGAACATGAGAAACGACCGACTAAGACCAAATCGGGATAATTTCCGCAGTAGCATAGTGATCGATAGTATCAAAAGCTCGCTTGCAATCTGTATACACCACATCGACCTGACTACCTGCATCCAGCGCCTCCGCTATGCCTGTAAATGACATCGAGAACCTGTAGTAACATATAGGCATCAAGGATGTCACGGAATCCGAGTCAAAGTGAGGTTACCAATAAGAATTCGAAGATCCTTGCGGCAGAAATGCCGCTGCTGCCGTGAAATGGAGAGAGGACAATTTGAACACCTCTTTTTGCCGTTGTTGTTTTTTGTTTGTTCATAAATTACATTGTTTGTTGTATCAAAAAAGTGGTATAAACACAAAAGGTTTCGCATCTGCAAAATCGTTCTTTCGCGTACCCATGACATTTCTGCATATTTTGACCCATACTATCTACCCTCAAAGTTTGTGACACATTTTTTTAACACGCTGTATGCATATAACTTTAAATTTGTGTTCTTTCTTTATGTATTTCTAAGTTATTCTATACCAATTCGGTTTGCCACAAACAACGAGTCATATAAATTATAGATTTTCAAATACACTGCTCAAATCAATTAACGCATATTCCACACAATTGATAATAAAAAGTAGTGTCAATTAATATACCACTAACAAACATTTCTATAAACTACTCTCAACCTTTTTAAACAAGAAACCGAATAGACAGATGTGTTTTACACATCTGTGTGATTGTACTAATGCGCGCTTTCAACATATTTATGCGTCAGTATCTGAAAGTTTACCGCTGTAATTAACGGTGAAGATTTGCAATTTTGAACGTTGTCCGGAATGGAAACACACCACGATCTGTCAGGGATAGAGGCTTGGAGAACCATAGGTCAATTGGAAATTGGAATACGCAACAAGCTACTGCTGAAGATCTTTGACTGAGCCAAGGAGTAATTTCTAGACTTTGGAACTAATCAATTTCGTTTTAAAATTTATTAACAATTTTTATGAAGTCTCACTTAATGAACGCTGTATTTATGTATACCACTTTTGTGTATCTACATATTTCGTTTTACGTCAACCGAAACCGCAAATGAGCACGTGCTTGGCGGGCGGTAAATTGCTGAGAAGACGCTACTCCCAATCATAATATCTACTTCGTGCACTTTAGGTCGTATGACAATTAGAAAAAGTCTATGCTGCACATGTATTTCGGAAACCCAATTACAACTTCCGTCGCGTCAGGTCGAAAACAGATTTTCGCAAAGTAACACAGGCAAGGTCACCTACGCCCATTGTCCTATGGGAGCGAGTACGACTACCTTTCGCACGGCAGTGATATATACGAGGGATGCCCGGTTACTAAGGTACGTTTGCGCGATACACCGCCGACGTCGCTCCTATCAGGTTGAAACTTGAACGCATTTTAGATGTGCATATATACTGCATAGGTGCCTATTGTCATTGCTTTAGGTTCAGTGCAACGTGTGCAGTGACAGCCGCACAATGTCAGTTCCGATCGAAACATACTCCAAGTTTGAAGTGCGAGCGGTCATTCGTTTTTTGCATGCAAATAATGAAACACCTACCGAAATTCGTAAAAAAAAATACCGAATACTTACGGAGAAGGCGTTATGAGTCGAAAACAAGTTAGTGCTTGCTGTAAACAGTTCAAAAGTGGACGCACAGCTCTGAACGATGATCCCGAAGGTGTGCGAAAAAAAACCATTAACAACGACAACGGATGAGAATCAATTAAACATCAATTAAAAAAAATTCAAGAAGGTCGTCGGTTGAAAATACGGGAAATTGCTCTACTAACCGCCATTCCTAAAAGCTCTGTTAGTGAAATCGTATCTGAATTAGGCTAGCGAAAAGTGTCCGCGATATGGGTACCAAAACTGTTGACCGACCAACACAAAATGCAACGAATGACGGCGGCAATGGAGCTTTTAGCGCATTATCGTCAGGAAACCGGATTTCTAGAGTCTATGGTTACAGGATATGAAACGTGGGTACACCATCATACCTCCGAATTAAAAAGACTCGATGACGTGGAAGCATCCGAGTTCACCAACACGGAAAAAATTCAAAGTTCAGCAGTTTGCAACAAAGACAGTGGCAACTGTGTTCTGGGATATGCAAGGCATTTTGCTCATAGAGTTTTTACCACCGAAAGCGACAATCAACAGCGATATTTATTGTCAAATTCTCGAAAAACTACACAAAGCCATTTGGCAGAGAAGAAGAGGAAGGTTGGCGAAAGGAATCAGGTTGTTGCGTGACAAATGAGACGAAGGCCTGGGTTCAGAAACACAATTGGAAAGTTATTGTCCATCCGCCTCATAGTCCAGACCTGGCTCTTTCTGATTTTCCTTTGTTTGGGGCGTTGAAATCTCATTTGTCGGGTAAAAGGGTTGAAGACGACGACGAAGTTTAAGAGGAAGTACGGCAGTATTTTACAAATTTGGATCGCACCTTTTACGAAGAGGGTTTACAGAAGCTTGTACCTCGCTGGGATGCCTTAATATTGGCGGTGATTATGTTGAAAAGTAGTTAACAGTTAATAGTCAGTAATTCATAAATGTACCTTAGTAATCGGACATCCCTCGTAGACACCGTCGCAAACCCCGAGAGCTATAAACCAGTGCACAAATATCCGCCGTCGGTCGGGCTCCCACCGCCGGCGACTTCTGACAATTAAAATGTTGTGTCAGTCGTAAACAAATCAATCCGAGCGAGACGGATCGCGGGCGGCTGTAGTCGACGAGTTCAATTGTCTGCGCGAACGCATATTCGCCTGTATGAATATTTGCGTGCTTGCAGTTTGTCCTTTTTTTTCGCTCACTTGTTTGTATATGCTCTTTAATCGGAGTTTGTTCGCCTTTTCAATTCGCTGTTTTCACTGTTCGTCTTGGGGATATTAATTTTACAATTGAAAGCGCCTATAATGTACCTGACGCGGCGAACAGATGCAGTGCCGGCAATGGATATACCCATTGTCGGCACTGCATCTGTTGGCCGCGTCAGCTATAGTTGCGATGTCCAATGCGTTAGAATTAATTTATCGAATTGACATTCGTTATCTGTTTGCATAATTAAGACAGAACGATAACGGAAAAATAAAGAAAATAATATGTCATATACGATCGAAAAGTCGTAATGCATAGGCGGTTATCTGTAACCATTCACAAGAACAATTTTTTTTTACATGCAATGGGTTACCATCCTTTCTGTATACAGGTATATCCGCCCTCACCGGGGTATGAGATATATTTTACGTAGCGCGATCTGGCATACTTGCATTTATCCCCGCCAGCCAGCCTTGTCGCGCGCAACGCCGTAGCACGCAGCACGCCTATCTGAATCATTTTGTATCTCTCCATGCGCACGCAAAGTTCTAACAAGTGATCGTCAATTTCGGGTACACCATGTTAGTTTATATAACCACAGAGAAGGTACAAATAACATGGTATTTTGCTACCAAAGCACAGTCGATATATTTGCCGTAGAATACGTCGCATTCAACGATTGAAAGGATCATCAAAGCGTTTAGGAAATTCGGCTGTGGGGTCCGGCATTGCCGTAAATACCAACAAATAGCCTCAAATCCTTCTAATACCTCCCGAACGGCAGGAGAGAGAATTGAGGGTTTGTTTGTTGGTTGAAATGGCCGGAAAGTTGCAAACGAAATCGGTGTCAGTAGAAGTACAGTGGAACGTATTCTGAAACGCAACAAATACAAAAGTTATAAAGTTCAAAAGTGTCAGATTTTCTCCGAAGACAATTTATTTTGCAAGAAGAAATAAATTTAACTTTGTATTTTTTTGCCTTAAGGCATTTTTTTTACATTCACATTTTTTACATTAACATGTCATCGTGATGATTATAAAATTATCTTGTCGACTCAACTCTTAACTAGTAGGATAAGATACAACTGGTACACTTGGTAATGTCTAATAGAAAGGGAAAAAAGGCGCCGTTGACGTATGTATGGCTTCCGCTAATAACAAATTACTCATAGGCATAAATCATACCATTCCTAGATTAGTTTTCTGGAAATTGATATAGCGACGACAATTCAATTTTCTTCTCCTTTTTTATTGTGTTTCTTGTTTTGAGGAAGACGCATTATGATCGTTCCGTCGTGACTTGACCACTGGACCACTGACCGATCGACGATGTGAGAGTTGCCCGAGGTAATTTTTAACGGGGTCCCATTCAAGGATAGTGTATTTAATTGGTACTGATTGTGACGACTGGCAAGGTCAAGTTCAATACGTACTTATGTATAGTATATATAGAATGATTCGTGTGATTGTAATGTGTTTGTGTATTAGCTGCTGAGGTTATCCAATCTCTCTTTTTCTGATGGCGGGTGGTCCGTCTTGTTATTACGCGCTGCGCTATATAAATACATTATTATCGATGTAATGTTGTAATTCGAGATGCCTGTGCTAGTGTTATTTAAAAACAATACTGGCCGAGATTTTCTTTTAACGTAACACAAATTTGTTCGATTAATTTCTATCTATTTCGAAATGTTTTTTTTCAATATTTGTACAAGATTTACGGAACTTTCAAACAAATGAACATATATGTGATCCGTAAATTTTGATAGCTGGTTTCCATATTTATGTTTTGAATTAACTCTTCCGTTCTATACTAAATTCAGACGTAGTATTGCGTAACACTAGACGCTGATAAGCTGATGTCATTGTCTACTTCGAAAACTAAATCAGTTGCGGCTTTCAAATTTGAGCCAGTGCTAAAAAGTAACCGCCGGAATATCCGGAATATTCCACGTTAAAATGGCCTAATACCGTAGATTGGGGCGAAATTGACTATACGGACATTGATAAGTACTTCGTATTCTTACATTTTTAAAAATTACATGACTATGAATATAACCCTTTGAATTTTATAAACTGGCTAGCCTGCTTCGTTTTGTATATGGCGTTAAGTAAACCAGCTGACTGTGCCCGCTACCCTTTTTGTGAAAAAATATTTAGTAAATTTACGCGAATAAGTGTTTTTATGACATGTAAATAACTTCATATATTGGTAGCTAAGTAATCATTGTTCTGATTTTCTAATTATATTATAAACAGTATATGTTTCAAGTGTATTAGGTTACACACTTATTTTATGTGTGTTCATTTATATTTGCCTGCCAGTGGTTTTTGTGTAAAGGGGTATCTTTGATCGGTCGGGTGGGGCTACTTTGATAGGTGATCAAAGTAACCTCAATTGTTATTTACTCGACATTTAGTTTAAAATATCTTACAATCAACATATCTTTTTTTCGCTTCAGCGGTTACTTTTGTCTGAACATGGATAATACAAACGTACTGCAGGTACTCGGGTGTACAAGAATTATACTGATACGATTCTTAACGAAGCTGTTTCTGAAATTGTGGAGGGAAGATTAACCATCCGAGATGCGAGCAAGAAATATAATATAGCTTACGGAACTTTATTCAATAAACACCATGGCAAGCATGGCCGAATGCTTGGTGGTCAAACTATATTTTCGGAACAAGAAGAACTATCACTTTTAGAAACGACTAAGTGCGCGGACTGGGGATTTCGACTAACCTTGTTAGATCTTCGTATGCTAGCTAAATATTATTTGAACAATAAAGGACGATCTGTAAGACAATTTCAGAATAATCTACCAGGTGTTGATTGGGCAAGGAATGTGTTAAGCAGACACAAACATTCATTCTCACAGAGAGTTGATACAAATATCAAAAGAGCTCGCGCTTTAGTGAGTTGAGAAACATTGACAACCTATTTTGAAAACCTAAAAGATACAGTAAAATATGTACCAGCCAGCAATTTATTTAATTATGACGAAATAAATATGTCGGATGATCCCGGGAGAAGCAAAGGTATCTATAGAAGAGAGGTTAAATATCTTGAAAAAGATTATGAATCACTCAAAGGGTGCGACCACTATAATGGTTTGTGGGGCTGCAGATGGAACCTTATTGCCACAATATATCATTTATAAGAGCCTGCACTTCTAGGATACCTGGAGGGAGAATGGCCCTATTGGATATCCTTGCTGCGTAAAACCGTGCTGCAGTCATGGAACGTTATATAATCAGTCATCGAGTGGATGGATCGATGCACCAACCTTTCAGCACTGGTTTAAAAGTTGCTTTCTACCACACGCTAAACGACTAACAGGGCGCAAAGTCTTAATTGGTGATAACTTATCATCGCACATAGATGAAGAAGTTTTAAACTTGTGTAGGAATAATGACATAAGTTTCGTAGGCCTTGTTGTACCTAATTCTACTCATTTGTGCCAGCCACTAGATGTGGCCTTTTTCCGACCAATGAAATGAACATGGCGTAAGATTCTTTCAGATTGGAAATTGCAAAATTAATGTTTAACAAGCGTACCAAAAGCTACATTTCCACGTCTTCTTAGGAAAAGTCTGGAGGCTTTAGATAAAATACGAACTCACAAACAAAAGGACAACAAATTGCCGGGAGATGTTGAGAACTCCGGAATAAAACGAAACCTCATCAATAGTTTGTATGCTACAGGTATATATACGCTCAACATAGAACAAGTATTGAAAAAACTCGCGTTTCTCTTTCAATAATGCAACTGGTCAAAGTCGCCCCGTTGTGTTTGAACTAAAATATCATGCGAAATATTAGTTATAATGATTTTTTTTTCTTGTTACAGCATCATAGAATGGGGATACTTTAGAAATCAATTTAAAAAACGGATATGATCAAAGTAGCCCCACTTCAACTATAACATTGATCATGCACTTTTTTTACATGTTTCTGGTAAGAAAAACATATTTGTGTTAGCCTTAGGTTGATTATTTGGTATTTTTATAGCACTTACAAATAAATACACCGAAAGATATTTACATCCAAAGTTTAATTTTGATCAATATCGCCCAAGTTTCGGAGATACAAACCAAAATGTCGCCCGCCTGCATTCCCCAATCCCTGATTTGCTTTGTTATCATGCTTTACTGGAATTGTGTTAGCGTTGTTCATAGTTCTTTCCAAACCCAATGTCACACCCTTGCCAAATAAGTGATACTTCTTTTTACCTTGGTATTGTACTTGTTACCCAACTCTAAGTGTAATATACAAAAAGAATATCATAAGATCAATAATCAGTAAACATTGCAAGGGACTGTGGGGCAGCACAATAAACACAGTGTTCGCATTACTCCTCCCGCACAAAGTATTAATTAATTGGGGACGACACGTGTATCGGGAATACGTGGATTCCCATGATCAATAATAACCTAATTCGGTTATTCGACTTGATAATGGGAATCCACGTATTCCCGAATTAATTAATACTTGTGCGGGCGGAGTAATCCGAACAGTGTGTTTATTTGATCAATAATCTATTGAAATCAATCCCAATAAGGTATTTATCAATCAATTTCCACAAACTAGTATTCTGAACACTTTTACTCAACTTCAATAATTAATAAAATAAGAAGCCTGCTTCTATAAAAGAAAAATTGGCTGAATTAAATAGTAAAATTCAAACAAACATACCAATTAATAGTTTCATACTACTGAAAAATACTGATAAATATATACAAATCGATTTAATCAGACCAATAATCTGTTCTATTGGAATCAAATGTTACTGCTGAAGTTAGCAACTTGCCGAAATATGTATACAGCTTGTATATATTTATGTGGTGTGAAGTGTTTTTGAGTTTTGTTAGATGCGAGTGAAGTGCAGTTCCTAAAACCAGTTTAGAAATTAATACTAAGTTGTATACTGGCGGGTAAAAAGACGTATCTATCACAAATTTTGAGGAGGGGATAGTATGGCCCAAAATATACTGAACATGGGTCCGCAAATGGCCGGTTTCGGAGATACGGAGAAATATTCCTTTTCGTAATAGCATTTGTGCATTTTTTCGCTTATCTCTTTTTGTATTCGCAAAGCTGGCATTTTCTTCTCGTAGTCGACAGATGTTCTGTCGTACATATAATTCCTAGTTGACATTCAGTGATTAGTGCGCGATTTTATGAATTCTCGCTGTGCCTGTTTATGTTTACTCTAAACATTGAATTAGTCGACATGCATTTCGTATATGGTGGTGCTCATGGGCATGCCAGAGAAGGGCTACGTCTTTATGATGATGCTCATCGTAATCGCCAGATTTCAGTGTTCTTGTAAGACTACACAAATATTGAATGATAGCGGTTCATGTGGAAAACAGCCCCATGCTTCCGGGAGACCGATGTCCGTGTCCATCCCTGGGGCAGAAGAGGCAATTTTAGCACGGGTAGAGCAGAATCTGGAAACGAGATTGCGGAGAATATCAGCCTAAGTATGAATTAGTGCTTCTCTTGTTTGAGGAATCCTCCAGGAGTAGCACCTTCCAGTTTTTTTTCTTACATAATAATAATAATAATAATAATAATAATAATAATGTGATTCCAGCAGCAGCATTTACACGAAACCTTTGGACGAAGTTGGATAACAAAGAGCATACAAGATTGCCCGATTTAAACCCCTTTGATTTGTTTCTTTGGGTAAATTTAAAAACTTGTGTACGCTGCGCCTGTTAACGGCCTCGAGAGGTGCAGCAGCAAGTAGATCATACCTCCGAATCCAAGCCCATGTGGGGGTTTCCGAAAGAGCTCGATGATCTTTAGTACACAGATGCCGTGCCTGACGAGAAATGAAGGGAGGCACTTTTAACATCCCATTTGACATTTTGTCTTTGTTGTTTTTTCGTAAATTACATTGTTTATTTGTGCATAAAAAAGATGTGTAACCGCAAAATGTTTTGTATATCCAAAACCATTCATTTGCGGATCCATGTTCATTAAGGCTTTCTTTTACAATTATTGGGCCTATTATTCTCCCTCAAAGTTTGTGACACACTTTTTTAACACTCTGTATACAATAATATGTTTCCGACCACTCTATTGAGGACAAACCTTCTAAATCTAAAATTTACTTACAATTAGTCAGCATTCTGCCTGTTTTGGAACTCATTTAATATGTATGTTAATTTTTAGGGGTCAAGTATTTAAAAATGTTATGCCGAAAAACTATTTACTAAGAAAAAACATTAAATTAGAGCCCGTTTTTTTTTCTGTGAATTGTATATTAATCCACTTAATAGTTTAGCTCCATTAGGGAGCATTAACACAAATGTACATATGTAGGTATAGTCAATTCGCTTATGGAAATACGGCATAGCGCTGCCACATCGTATGTTTGGTTCACCCTGATGATATAAAACCGGGCTGTCCAACGTGTGGTCACTTTTTGCGGCACGCGAAGCTGGCCTCTAAATGTATAAATTACCCTCAAATACGAAATATGCACACAAATAAGAATACGTGTGACGCCACTTGCGACGGATAGAAGTTACTGGAAATCGGACCGATCTTGCTCGATAACCCTCGAATATTCGAGAAGCCACGCACACATATACATATAAGAAGATTGCGCCAAGCGGAACGGACAGAGTTAGTTAATAATTGTTCTAGTTTGCGTTATGTACCAATTCTAGAGCCCTTTTAAGTGAAATACTCGGTAAAATATGTCTTCGCAGAAAAGAAAAATAACGAACGAACATCGAGTTTATAATGACCGTTGGGAATCAGACTATATAATCACAAACAACAATAATAAACTTCAGTGCATTGTTTGTATGCAAGTACTATAATATGAAACGACGTTACACTACGTTATACGAGAAAACGTGTCAGCAATATACAGGCGAGTCAAGAAAGGCTATCATTACGGATTATAAGAAAAAACTAAAACAACAAACAACATTTTTTTTTAATCTGACACTGATAACAAGTACAGTATTGCCGTTTCCTACAGTGTAGCGCTGGAAATTGTCAAAGCGAACAAACCTTTTAGTGATGGAGTACTTATTTAAAATTGTGCAATCAAAATGGCAAAACAATTTAATGAAATAAAAATTGTCGAAAAAATCGAAACAGTCTCAGCGTCGCATCTAGCAATTGCAAGACGGGTGAACCATATTAATCAATATGTATCCAAAAAACCGCATGACACGGTTGAAAAATGTAAAAATTTTTCGCTATGCCTGGATGAAAGCACTGATCTGTCCGACATTAGCCAGCCTGTGATTTTTATCCAAACTATTCAGAACGACTTCAGCGTAGCAGAGGAGATGATTGATCGTATTCCTCTCCATGGTACAACTAAGGGCACGGATATTTTTAAAGCTGTAAATAAGATGGTGTCAGACTACGGGTGATTCGATAAATGTTCCTGTATTGTCACTGATGGAGCCAGAGCTATGATAGGAACTGAAATTGGATTTGCAGGACTC
>JARFOC010001341.1:221898-238160 GCA_031763485.1 Osmoderma eremita
AGCAATAGTTATCGAAGCGATAGTTTACCGATCGACAACTTTCAGAAACCCAAACGGAGTTTATCGATTCGATAAAGCTATGGAACCGATAGCTATCGAACCGATAAAGCGACCTTTCAGAAACCGGGCATTAGTGATGTTATTTTTAAAATATAGTACTCATATAAAATACTTTTTTACGGACTTCCTAATTATGTAAGAATTATTATCTAAATCTTACAATAAACTACTTATTTTACAATTTTAAATTAATCAATTCTGCCGCAGCCTATATACTAAATCGTAAGTAGCCCTACGCGATGGAGGATGAGATTTTTCCCCGGCGGTTCAATACAGCATCTCTTCTGTAAGCAATTGTCACAGAGAAATTTTTTGTTTCTTTCGTTAACATCTAGCGAAGAAAATGACTAACACGAAGCGACTGTTGCTAGCCGTATATCCAAAATGAAAAATATTGGTATATAAACAATATTTTATCTCATTTAACCGACCTTAATTTTCTCTTATTGTTTTTTAGATATCCGTAAAACGCATTTTTGTGAAATGCAGTGTATGTATAATAAAAATCCTTAATTTAGTATAATTTATTGATGTTATATTTTATGGATATGTGATATTATTTTGTCGGGGTCTTTAAATAATTTAGGCTGGTGAAGGTGTTTCTCCTTAATCAATTTATCAAGAATGAAATGCAAACGGTTCTCTTTGCAGTACCTGCAGACGGTGTGAAAGGTAAAACATGGGGTCCTAGTACCTGTCACCAGCGCGAACGAAGTCAAATACCGATGCTACGTTCGAACCCGCGACCAGGCGGTATCTCGTCGATCAGCGCCCCCAACCTGGTGCGGCCGAGACTTACACTGACCAGACCCTCTCACGACATAGGTAATTCACCAACAAATACAACCAACACTACAATCACAACTGCCATTTCTTCTACCACGAACACAACAACCGCTACTACAACTATTATCACTACCAGTTCTTCGATAACCGATGATGACGATGTCGCGAGTACCTTAAAAAACACTAGAACCAACGCTAATACCAATAACCGACACCACCATCGATCCGCTAAAACAAATCCTTCCGATAACAATACTAGTAGCAAGAATTCCGGTGACAAGGGCGACAATATCCTGCAATTACTGTTTAACAAAGTAACTACCGCTTTGACGCATACCGACTTTAAACCGTTTCGTAGCCAGTGCCGTAACACCACTTGCTACCGGCAGAATGAGCCCCCCGTACTGGGGCGAAACAGGTTGAGCCGTTCCTTCGGGAACATTAGCGATACGCACACATACGATACGGTTTTCAGTACTAACAGTTTTGTCATAGCCAGGGGAGTGAGTAATAACAATATTTACAAGAGCAAAGACGATAGTAGCGGCGGGAGTAATCGGAAACTTAAATGATTTAATACAACGAGCAAACGACCGTTATTAATTTCCAATTCAAATTTGTAATGTATAGTGTGAAATAAAAAAATGGATATACAGATTATATAGATATAAAAATTGGACAGTACAATAGCGTGACTGCGCAAAAGAATTCACATCAAAAGGGACATTTTGTAATGCTGTTCTCTTTTCTAAAAAATTATGGTAGTAATTTGTGCAAACACAAATTAGCACTGGGACAAGGTATTTACCTAACTGGAATCATTAGGCGTCCCAGGAAAGTATAGAGCACTTAACAGATATACAGCAAGATTAAAATCGGAATACATCCGCGCAAACACCACTTGAGACATTAAAAAGAAAGACGATGATGAAGTGGACAGATATAGCTATAAAATTTCGCGGTAAAACGTAAATGTTGACTAGTCCATGGACGGTCATTTGTCGGTTAGTTTTATTGTGGCGTGTTTCTCTCGACAGGAATCAACGTTTTTAAAGCGATCTTTATATTAGACGCCACACTGTTTTCGAATACTGGTGACTACCGCTTTCAATCAATTTTCCCAACAAATACATAGACAGACAGAGTAATATCATGCTTCAAAAATTAGTTGTAACTTTTTAATCATCAAACCTTTCATTATTCTGGAATAAGCTTGTTGGTTTAAATAATTAGACAGATATATCCAAGGCTTCTGTTGAAAGTGAAAACAGTCTCTTTGCTTTTTGTGATATTAACTAACTTCATATACAGTGCGAACGTAAATTGCCCCCCTCCCCTCTCCTCCCTCCTCTTTGGAGAAGAATGAGATGTAGAAACGAAACAAACACGAGATGAAATTGGAGGCACATTATGATATTTTGGTTATAGCGAGATGCACTGGACTCAAAACCTAAGAACGTAAGGCGTTATTATCTTTAAAATTTTAAATGGAAAGTATGTTCATATAAAACCTCATTTGTAAGATATTATTATTATGTTTACCCGTATGTAAACAGTTTTACGATTTTCTATGTTTTTACGGACACATCCGCAATAAATTATAAAATACGTTTCCTAGGAAACACGCACCATTCAATAAATACGAGGGTTATCAGAAAGGTAAAGTACCTTTATCTTTTATTGCGGATATGTCCGAAAAAACAGTTTACATAGGGGTAAACATAATAAAAATATCTTACAAATGAAGTTTTATATGAACATGCTTTCCATTTAAAATTTTAAAGATAACAACGCCATCTATCTTACGTTTTGAGTCTAGTGTGTCTCGCTATAACCAAAATATCATATTTTGCCTCCAATTTCATCTCGTCTTTGTTTCGTTTCGGAATACAATTTACGTCCGCACTGTATAAAAAATGCTAAAAGAGTTTCGTTAAGGAACTGGATAGTTTTGATAATTTTTAAGACGACCGTTTTCGATTTTAAATTAAAATTTGCAGAGTGTATCTGTTAGGTGCTAAATTGACTTTAAGTCAAATGCAATAGAAATAATCCATAAGATACTTTTGAAAAAAAAAACTAGAAATACAAAATAATATAAATACATTTGGTGCAAGTTTGGGATGGAAGCAATAATAATTTATGCTCATTTTGACATTATAGAATCCTGTATTGATGCTTCTGTTAGCAGTACTGTTTAATTTTTATCTGTGGAGTCTTTTTTTTTCTTTCGCACTGTACATTACCAATGATAAAGTCCCATTTTTTTGTACCATCATTCATTATAGGGATATACATATATTGTTGCCGATTTTATCATTTATTTTTTATTTTTTGTTCCGAAAAGGTATTTCTGAGGAAAATCTACCTAATATAATGTGTAAGTCTGTTTTATTTTATCATCTTTTTTTCTTAGAGAAGCAAGAATTACCTTTTTCTCTATTATATCGATATTCCGGAGCATGTATCCAATTTGGACACTTGAATTGGTTTTTATGTTTATTTAGTACTGATGTAGAATGTAGATTTTGGTATTAAAAGGAAACAAAATTCATTAGGCTAACATTTCGATTTACGCAATGAGAAATTACAGTTTTTTTACTTCATTTTATTTCTTCAACAATACCAGACTGACATTACAGCAACAAACGATTTATGAGTTGCAATGTTCCTATAAATAAAAACAGCTGAATTTCATATTTAATTTTAAAACTAATACCAATCAATTACAAATCCTAAACACTGATCTGATATTATATAAAGGCTGTAAGATAATACAATATAAAACCTACAGGTAATTTCATGTCAAGAAGAGAGTACATCCCCTCCACGAGAAATATGTACATACAGTCTTGTAAAATCTCTTTCTGTAGGTAATTTGAATTTGAAACGTTTCACCGCATGATAGCCAACAAATACCAAGATAAAGTGGTAAAAATTTAAATATATATGAGCAAATTCACAGTCCTATATCGCATGACAGCGTATTTATTATGTGATAGTTACCATAATTGCCAATATTAATCGTGAATGGGGAAATGTAAAAATAGAAAGGGATACATTTATATGAATTAGTAGAGATACGTGTAAGCACCAGTACTCTCTTCTTTACATGCAATAAGCTTTAATAATGTTCCTAATAATAATGATCTCGTGAAATGGGTGAATTAAAAAAAAAACCAATTCAATTGTTCAAATTTCTGTTTTCGTACCTCCAGAACTCACCTCATTATCGTATATATCGCGCAGTTGTAATCAACCACGTATTTATCACACACATCAACACCAGAGCATGACCAGTTTGTCTCCCTTAATATTTTGTTTTATTTCAGCTTTTCTGCAAGAGTGTTTTCATAATTTTTTGTTTTTGTTTTAATAATTTTTCTTATTACAGTAGATGATTGGTTTTTCCGAAGTTTTTGTTTTAATTAATTGAATTTATATTGTTAATTGTGTAGTGACTTAGTATGTAATAGGTTTTATTGCTATTTTAAAATTATTTTATTAATTTAATACTAACGCCTGCCTTGAACACACCACCAGCTTTTTGGCTTATGCGGTTTGTGGTATTGACGGTTTTTTTTTGCTTAGTTGTATTGCCCCTTTTCCGATTTTTACTATATTTTCTGTTATGTCTCTTTGTTAATAACGTAACTCCCTCCTTTACATTCACGGCCTGCTGCTGGTTTGTTTGGGGTCGGCGTGGTTTCTGTTCTACGGTGATGGTTTTACAACATGTACAATTTTTCTGAATAAACATTCTAAAGATGTTTTTTAATTGCTGTATTTTATTTTTGACTCTCTCACACTAGCATGTTTTCCTTTTTTTAGCACGATATCCACTCTTACGATACAGAATAATCAATCCCTATTGCCCTTTTAATTTACGTACATGAAACAGCCCATTTTTAGGTGATGAATCCACTTACTACTAATTGTAAGAGGAGATTTAACATTTCCAGAACAGAATCATTTGGCTTCTTGTGTTTAACATACTAAAAAGAGGAAGGAAAAAAGCAAATTTTATATTTACAGTGTAACAATGAATTGTTTTTTTATATATTTCATATAATGCCATCACATTGCACATTGTCCAACGTAAAGATACCGTTATACAGTAGGTAAAGGTGTTGTGTTATAAAATATTACAAAGAAGTGTCAAAAATACATGTAACCTTAAATTTATTAATTTTAAACAAAAATTTGCTACTATTTCGTAGATATTTCTAATAAATTCTTTATTATTAATTTTTCTGTGGACTAATTCTTTATATTTGGACTTGTCTTGTGTAGATTATATACTAGTGTGATACCAGTTGGCGTATTTACGTACATATATACAGTGTTGTTGCCATGACGATATGATTACTGTTTTGTGTCTGTTTACACCATGTCTCTGATTTTTCGAACACGAGCTAGAGCGAATATGTTTGGATTTGACAGATTTTGTGCCTCCCGAAGATTGGGGCCCCGAATATCCTATACCAGGAACTGTGCGCCACAATGTGCCTATTCCAACGCTCTACAACATAGATGGTAAGTCCTTCGATAAAGTTATTTAACCCTGATACTGCAGCTTATTTAATATACCGAGAGATGACGCTTTACTGGGACTTTCTTAAAAGTTTCTAGAGAAAATTCAGCATTCATTACAAATCAAGGGATATGTAAACGCTAAATAATTTAAACTTTATTATTTGTTACAGGTTTGAAGAACAAACCAAAGCTGGGTTTCGTGGAATTTGTCTTGTACAATATAGCGGCCATGTTAGCTGGTGTCGCATCAGGTTATGACGTTCGATTGTCGAATGTTTCGCCGGTACATCCCCGGCTGCAACCACATAGGTAATGATCAATCTTTTTCCGTTCATTTTTTCGACATATTAATTATTTCGTACCACTTTTTTTTTCTGACGATTAAAACTACTCCACACTAAAAAGTTAAGTATAGAAGCTATAATAGTGTAATAGTAGACTGGATATTGTTATGACAAATCTAGTAGGCTGGCTCAGTTTTAGTTTTTGTCTTCCAATATTTGACGTCTATAGTAAACTGTCACAAAATGTCAACCGACTACTATGGCGGTGTAAGTACGTGCAAATAAAAGTGAAAGTATTTGATTATCGGCTCGGGTGAATCAGTTTTACAACAATGTTGCTGGTGGTGACTCAAATAAGACATGGCACCACCTTAAAGAAGAAGGTTATCGAAAGTGTACAGTATACAAATCCATTAAGCAGCTACCAGAATTCCGTGAGAGCTTTTAACAATTAAGAACATCGTCCGCCGAGGATTTACTAACCTGGATATACACGCTAATGGCATTAATATTGCCAAGTCATACTGCAAACTAACAAAATCAACCTTAAACAAAAAATTACTAAATTAACAGGTCATGTGGTTCTCGGGAATTGTTGTTCGCACGGTACCAAAAAAACAGATTAAAACGATCAAGAATTGTTTCAAGTACCCAACAACAATTGTCGCCAGGACATTCTCATAATTAAAAGTTAATCGGGGGGTCATTTACAGAATATTAAACTAAATAAATTGGACATTAAAGCGCAAACTAAAAAAAAATTAACCAAACTAAACTTTACAACAAAGAACTATAAGAAAACTCACGGAACATGGATAGGGAGTAGGCTCGCTATGTACGAAGTAAACATAACCTAAACACACAGTTTTAGTCTGAGGGAATTTGAAGTGAAGCGAAACGTTCGTTTCCACTTGCATCAGTTGCATTTCCGTGGTGTTTCGGTTGACGTCACAACTGAAGCAAAGCGGGTGTAAAACGAAAGCTACTATAGTCTACTATTATAGTCCCTTTGGCTTATTTGAACAAGGTTTGGCTAAATTTGAATAACAGTAAATACTGCCCTCACTGCATCATTTAATAACATAATAACATAAACCTCTAAATATAACCTTGTTATATTTTATAGGCCGGAACCAGGTGATATCCAACCATGGCGAGGCGACAACACTCACGACTACGATTACTCAACGTCGAGCGGATATAGTCACAACACATACCACGGCCCCATCAAGCACTACCGCCCTCTCCTGGCTGGCTCTCAACTAATCAACGTACCGCAACAACTTGACAACACAGTGAACCAATGCACTGACTCGCCCCTGCACGTACCACACATTTCCTCCAACCCGTCACCTAGGCGCAAATCGAGTTCTACAAGCAACGACGGTTCAGATTTATATGCGCCTTACGATAGGGGAACCACCATTTACATTCCGGGTGATTACTGCCAGAACGAAAGCGGAGGACCGCATATTCTAGGGTGTTGTATAAGACCTGAGAATAATTATAGGACTGAAACGATGTTAGGATTAGCGTATCAGCAGGAGTACGGTCCGTACGGATCCGATTACAGTACATTATACGGTTACAGTACGGATTACGCTTACGATAACCCTAGCAGTAGTGTAAGCAGTCAGAGCGGCTCTCGTACGCCGCAGAGGATGTCGATGTCAACACATAGGAGGACACCGTCTAACGTTTCCAACACCAGCTCGGTTACGACGAGCGGTTCGAACGTGAATCCGAGTTTCCGATTGGAGGACGAAGGGATCTACCACTACAATAGGCGGCACGCGGACGAGTATTCGCGACAAAACTCGAACGAATCGAATTTCGAACGACCTTCGACGCTAGAAACGACCGGACACACGAAACTGCGCTCTAGTCTGAAGAGGAATAACAATTATCAGGCCGGAAATTCCGGTGGCAACACGCCAACGAATCCTACGCCCCCGGATAGTTTGACCAGCGATGATAGCTCGTACGTTTCCGCCAAGGAGAGCAACTGTTCGTCTATAAGTCGCGTTCGGTTCTCTCCGGTGCTGATGGATTTAAACCATCAGAGTCACGATTCGGCTGTGAATTTGCCGACGAGAAGGCCGAGGCAGCGACCGTCGCTCGTCGATATGGAGAAAGAATTTGCGTCGTAACGGATAGAGCCACAGGCGCGTCCCCATACGTACGTCTTGCATAAGAGCAGCGACGTGTGGCTGGTTTAGTTACAGTAGACGATGTAATAAATGAAAGTAGCCCCCCAAACATGATTAGATTTTTTTATAAAAGTAATGAAAAACGAAACTTAATTTTTTATTTCAGTCTATAAAGCTATTAAAAGACAGCATTATAGAAATGATTGATGGTGAAAATTAACAGGAAAATTCAAATAATTTCGGTACTAGTGCGCCTGCGTAGTGAAATGTCACGCAAATATGTTCCTAGTAAACATATGAATGAGGTTAATCGCGATAATGGCTAAAGCGTTTTTTTTTTTTTACTAAAAACAGCCAGTAAAGCTTTTAAGCAAGTCGGGAAAAGCTCTGTAATAAAAGTCGTAGAGTAAAATTTTATTCACATTTAAATTTCCTAAAAATGACAAACATAAAGTAATTTTGTGTTTAAATAATTATCAATCGACTAACCCTCAGAACCACTGCTATTATCTTCATGCTAACAGGCCACATTCTATACCTTCATTGCATATTTTCAGAATTCTTCGCTTTGCTCAGAGTCGCACATGCATAGATCAAAAAACGGATTTATTTCGATTGGAGCAAACTCTTCTGGAATTTTTATTTCTCTTAACTTTATTCTTTTCTGTGTGTATGTATTTCCATGTTTTTATATCTTGCGTCTTCTCATGCGTTTCCTTTTCTTCGTATTTTCTCTCATACTATTTTCCCTAATTTTTCCAATCTGCGCCGTTTCTTTGGTTTATTTCCATGTCTATTTTCAAATATTGTTCCAAGGTATTTATGTCTGCCCACTGGTTTTTTTTTTCGCCATGTAGACCTATGTCTGTTCTTTGGTGTCTCTAGAAATTCTCATTGTATTCGTTTTCTCTTTTTTTACCATCATGTTGATCTTTGTTAGTACTCCATCTACTACTAGATTATATTGCAGATTGTTCTCTATTTCCGCTAAACACCACCTCATTTGCGAACATTAATTCATTTAGTTCTATTTGTAGCATTCTCCCAGTTTTAAGGTTCTCGTGGTTTTCGTTGCCTCCTTCATGGCCTCATCCAGTACCAAAATAATAGTGGACCCAGCACACATCCTTGTTTTAGGCCCATTTTTGCTACAAATTCTCGTCACTCCTCATTTTTCGTCCAGATTATGTTGTACCTAACCTTTCTATTAAATTTTCATCAACCTTTCTCCGTACATCCTTCCTTCTTATTCGGTCAAATGCCTTCTATAGATCTATGGAGCACAAATGGATGTCTCTATACTTACTTTATAGTTTTTCGCTGATTTGTCTTATATAAACTCAGGTGTGCTTCTTCCTCTAAATCCGTATTGTGCTTCCTCTATTGTCATTTCAAATTGGTTTCTTATTCTATTCGATTATTCTAGCAAAAATTTCCCCTGGTTCGCATGACAAGTTTGTACCTAGAGGTATTATAGATACTTGCCACAAATTCTCTTATCCCATTTCCTATTATTCCCGAATTCCATTGTTTCGGTATAGTTTTATTTTTCAATATTACGTCGGTCAATTTTGCAAGCTGGTTCATTTCTCACCGAATATCTATTCCATGCACCAGAATACGACTCTCTTGTCAAAATAATGCTAGAATCTATCCTAGTTACTTAACACATCATCAAAAATTTTCAATTTGAGCGGTGGTTTGGTAGTCCTAAGAAAAAGAAATGGTTCAACTGCTTTTTCAATATGAAATAAGTTTGACTGGTCAATATTAATCAAGTTAACAACTGCAGGCTTTGGCAAGGGCTAGTCTTAATAACTTTATCGCATTTTTGAGGGGTTTCTATTGTAGATATGGAGAAATATGAAGAAAAAGTTTACCGCAAAAACAATCTTTGCAACTGGCTAAGGTTATTTTTGACGAACAAAAGTTTCTATTGAACAAGTAAATACAGTTGAACTCTAACTCGAAGCAGCAAAAGCCCCAGAAAAAGTTGGAGTTATAGAAAATTCTAGTAAAATGATCCTCAATTTCAGTATGTAATTTATTTAATACGAGGTGCAATACAAAATACACAGGCATAGAGTTTGTAAATAGAAATGCATATACATACCTGCATATAGTGGGAACTAAGTCGAACTATACATTAATTAATCCCTTAACTGAGCAAGCGGAATTGTATCTTCATCATCTTCCTCACCAAGACCAGCCTTGTTAAAAGAATTTTGTATAGTTTTTTTTACTAACATCTACATTCCATGTCATGGAAATTTCATTTTAATTCAATTTTATTTGCATTAGGCTGTTGGACGATATTCAATTTTCTTCAAACAATTGTAACCCATCTCCCAACTCTGGTTCAAATTTGTTCAACCAGGTTGTAACGGTGACGTCAGAAAAAACACATTCGAAAATTGTTGGCTATAACCGAATGATACCTGGTTAAAACCAATGCTACAATCGAAAACGTCTATTGTTTGTAATGTGCGCATGAAGGCAAATACAAAAAAAAACAGAACAATACACCACAACCACCTTAACCGACAACTGATAAATGAAGCCGATGATGTAGTAGTGAGCATTTCCGGTAAGGTAACATCTTTAAGTGCAAATTATATAACTATTTTTCCCCCTCCCATCATTGCTTTTCCTTTTAAAACAACTAGTAATTATTTGTTTACTAAAATAGTAGCATAAGCAGCTTTTCTTTAGCTATCACAAAGAAATAAAATGGTAACATAATCTTTGTATAAGCATTTAATACATCGTCAACTGTGTCAAAAATGACTCGCCTTGCAGCTAATTTTCACAAAAAAATGTAAGTAAGCCTATTCGCTTGACTTGAAATTGAGCTGATGTATGGAGATAATATAAACAGATATTGCAAATACGCAGCGGTATATGAAATCAAAGTATCGTGAATATTGATGGAATTGAAGTTACGACCAAAAAGATGATGTTAAGCAATTTCAAGGGATTCTTTGCTTACTAGGCTTCTGTATAATAATTTATTTGCATTTATTGTAATGACAGGCTGTTTTCAATCAATTCAGCTAATAAAAAGAGATTTTAATGACAATTATAAACAGATACGTTTAAAAGGCAGCTATGCTACTAATATTATAAAATGATTCAGCAATAATGTGTTTTGATTTTGAAATATTATTTCTTTAGAATATATATAATAATATAAAATCTATAATATCATTAGGTAGACAATCTAAATTATTTTAAATATAATTTTGGCCGGTAAAAGCATTACATTTTAAATGAAATGTAGTTTTTTTTAAATAATATATTGGTTAAAGAAAATTTCCTAAATTTAGTAAAAGTATTGATTACATGTTGATATTACTCTAAATACTCTTATTGTATTTACTGATTGTTTATATTTATTTATATGTCATTCTTTTGCCTGAATTTAACAATCAAATTTTAACCAAACTATAGACAATTCAAAATGTGTTGCCTTTAAAATGTCTCGACATTTTTGCTAGTGTACATAGTATATATATATATATATATACATCATAAGTATTAAAAAAAAACTGCAACACAAGCGTCTAGATGTAAATCCTGCTCAATTATGATGTTGCATTTTATGTGGTATTTTCAAATAATTTGACAAAGTAAATATGGCAAAACCACTGAACTGAAGGAAGTGAATTCAAATGGTTTTTATTGCTATTAATCGATAATATTTTCGATTAAATATCTAAAATTAGTATCTGGATAATACATACAATATACGGGGTCTCCCAAGTTCAGTGGCATGTTAAAATATTTTAGGGAAGGAAATACAAAGATTCTGAAAATAAGTACACCGCTTTAGGAAGTGATCTTTCAAAGTAAATTATTTTCACTTTGCAGCATTTCCGGTTGACCGGAAGTGCAAAAGTGAAAATGTGAAAGATCACATTAGCCTATGGTAGTGTACTTATTTTCAGAATTTTTGTAATTTCCTTCCCCAAAATATTTTAATAGGCCAGTCAGCTTGGGACATCTGTATTTGAATTCACAATTATTACATCATAATCCATAGTGCCTGCTCTTAAAAAGCAGCTTGTTGCCTGTATCCTATACAAGTGATAAACTCATAGTCATTTTTGTGCAATGTTTAATGTTTTTTTTTATTATTTTACATGACAAAATATCCCTTTCTTTATTAAAAAAAATATTTTAATGAATATTAAAGAAAAGTATTCTCTTTGAAAAAAAAATATGCTGCCTTAAATTTATTGAGATTATAATATATATATATAGGAATAATTAGCAAACAAAAAACAAAAAAATAAATACTATATCGGTATATGTACTATATGTAATATTATAAATGTATTATTAATTAACAAACAGGTATTATTAACTAAGTGAAACTATGAATTTTGAAATAACACCTATAACATATTTTGTACGGTGGAGGATGAAACAACCAAACCTTGTTTTTAATCTTCAGAAAGTATTCACGTAATTTTAAATCTAAATCGTACCCTGATAATATTCAGGGTTATGTATTGTAGAAATTGAATTGTTCAAAGTGCAAATCCAAATTTACTTACCCACATTGATTTCGAGAAATTAAATCGGTTTGAAGCAGTGAGTTACTGATGCATATCAAAAATTTTGTTCACAAATTAACTATTTATGAAATACTTTGAACAATTCTACACTGTGCTGAACTGAACACTTGAAATTATTTAATCCACAATACGACGTGATATGAACATTTCAGAATGAAAGACTGTTTTTTACATTCCGATTTTTGCAGAGAAAATTTAGCTTAACTGCACAATTTTTTATGTGAAACGAGAAAAGACATCACGAACATCATCTTATTTGTATTTTTATTAACAGTTCTTTGTGTTGTTGTTTTTAACACATTTTTTTACATTTTTTTAAATACACTTTACAAAACATAATGAGTACTTAACAAGTATTACTACGTTGATCATTATAGGAACGCGAAGTGAAATTCGACTACACGGAAACACCGTTTGTTTTCTTTTATATATTGATTGTGTAATTATTAATTCGAGATTGTGGCCATCGTATTTTAGCAAACGAGACGTTCAGTATTCATATATTATATAATACAATTACTATGTACATATTTATAAATATAAGACTATAGGTTTGTTAGAAGACATGTGGCTTCCATAATGGAACTTCTTCATGTTTAGACAACTATTTATTAAAATAATAATTTAAGATACATTCCAAAATTTATTATCTACCTATTACCTTTGAGTCGTTGGGGACGAAGCAAAATAATTAAGGAGAAAAAATAAAGCAAACAAAATGGTTATATACTCATTGTGTGAAACATGTAACAAAAAAATTCAAATATAATTTATAAAAACTGAGTTGGCAGTTGTTTAATATTTACAGGTTGTTATTAGAACAAAAGAAAATAACCTTTAAATAAGTAAGTATGTATTATAAATATTAATATTGCATCATAAGATTTGCTTAAAGACTGATTGACATACACATTTCATAAGAAATATCAAAACGCCTTGTGCACTTGAAATTTAAAAAGGGAATAAATAAACAAAGGGGCCGTTCGTTTGTTTATTGAGCAAAAAATTCATCTACAGCCTTATTCTTTCGGTCGCTGGGAGTACATACACATTCACTACCGATCATATAAGTTTGATCGCATTTAATATATTGCGTTAAACTAACTACTATTTAAAAAATATTTAGGCAAATTTATTCTACTTTTCTTAAAATTGCATCTACAATCTGATGTTGATAGTATATACTCATTAGAATAAGGCATATTTACAAATTCCGTTCAAACATGAAAATAATCCATTTCTGTTTTATATTTTATGGTGCCAATAAAGTAATAATTCCTACTGCTACTTGTTACTAGAACTTTGAAATAAATTGGCAATTAGAGTTAATAAATCATCCTGTATATTGTGCATACTGGATTGGAGAATCAACATCTGCGAGTAGGAGCGAAACACATGCAAGTATAAAAAACGCCCTAGTTGCAAATGTACTATATCTACGCTCTATACTGTCGCTGAGGCTCTCGCTTCTTTCGCCCCATTTGGCAACGTTCCGCAATAATATATTGAAATATTAGTACATATTAAAATTCTGCTTTTAAAGATGCATACACGATTTGGGTAGTTGTTTTTGTGCCTGCTTTTTCTTATTCAGAGGGTTTTATTGTTTTTGTTTCTTATTTTAATAGGTGCAAGCATAATAAATGCATATGTAGGTAGTTGAATTCGAACGGTTGTATCGGATAGTTGTCTCGTGCCGGGAATAGTGATTGTGGATTTCCGTTTTAGTGTTTTCCTCATACCAGTTTCCTTTTCTTAGTGCTGGATGAAGCGAGACGATTGGGTAAGTCTTTTTTACCTTTCATTTTACCGTAAACCGATACGTTATACAATTGGCCAAGATCAAAAATACGTATCCTGAAAGGTATTAGAGAAAAATACTCGAGCATTAGAAGACTGAGAAACAAGATTTATAAAATCGGATCTATCAATTGTATACATTACATTTTAACTTAATTAAATCAAGATAGCAACATCAATTTCCACTTTCTTACTGGTGAATGCAATTACCTTCATCGTTAATTATTTTCATTTGGAAGAAGGTTTTCGGCCTGTATTTTCATATCAAAGCCTTCTCTCCGAAATTTTTTCACTAAAGCACGCTATAACATTGAAGCCTTAACAAGGATATACGTTTATTTAAGGACACCAGCGGCCTAAAAACACCTTACCTGTTATTATCTTCATCAATTATATAAAATGGTATACATACATACCGGTCACGCATTAGTGTGGCAAAGCTTGATATACCCGTTGTCATATAAGTTATCAAAAAAAGTTATTCACGAAAATTGTAGACAGTCTTGTAACTAACATTTTTGAAATTATTTATATACGGGTTGTTTCATATTACCAGGGTGAACCAAACATACGTTTTCTTAAATGTGACACCTGTATATTATTTCAGATTTAGATTAAGCTCATTCCTCATACTTCCAAAACTCAATACATGTACAGATTGCACAGAATATTCTGTGCAATGTGTACAATTGCTTTAAATTGTCTGGATATTTCTATATACATACCCAAGTAATATATAACTTTAAAGTCAAAATGAGACAAATTCCTAGGAAAATTAGATAATAGTTAATGTAGTAAATGTACTCATTATGTTTGTTAAATTATTAAATAAATACCATTATTAATGTACATTTTTCCAATCTCATGACAAATATTCCAACTGCTTGGGGGAAATAATTTTTTTAAATTAAATTTATAATAAATAATAAGTTTAGGAAGTATTTGGATTTTACTATAAATTCAAAATACAACTTTTAGGATTTTGTTCTTTCTATACAACATTTGTTGTCTATTATAATTGAAATATTAATTATTACACCATATTATATACATGTATGTAGTAAGTTTAAAGTGATTTTACCATTAAATTCAATTCATTTCAAAAAAAGGTGTTATAAACACTCTATGTGTTGTACGTAGATAAAAGTATCCCAAATCATAATATAAATAATATTACATATTATACATTTAACAAAATTCTTTTTGAATTTGAGGAAACTTTGTTTATAAGGGCGTGTATTTTTAATTCCGTGAATATGAATTCCATACGTAATTTGTGGAAATTAATTAATGCAATCGCCAATTAAATAAAATTTCACATATTATGTGTTATTTACAATGAATTAATATTCACTTTAATGGGCCGATGCAACATGCATGGAAGGTCTCAATCAAAACCGAACTGTATAAATATTCCGCTTAAAAAGCAACAAACATTCCGAGATCATAGGTATTTATTGAAAATGTTTTTTCTCCCTATGTGCCTTTTTTTGTAGCGTCGCTAGATAATTTAGGTATTACAGCACTCAGATATATGTACGTAGTATAGTTTCGCACACCGGTACATAAACAGTCGTCCCGCGTTGTGAAGTTTAGTTAGTTGCATTTATCCGAAGTTTCCCAGTGGTCTTTCCCTTATCCTGGTTTTTCTTTCCCTGCGTCAAGTGAAAGGAAGGAATTGGGTAAGTAATTTCTTTTATTTCACTTAGAAACCGGTAATTGTTTGGCCATTGGAACCGCATCTAGAATCCTGTTATTTAGCGAACGCATTCAGATATATTCGAATATTTCAATTAGTAACTTTCATTTTTTTCTTGGCGCATACATATGTCAAATTCATCAAAATTGTTTGGATTTCCATTCGAACAATATATACATGTAACTAGTTTACCGAAACTTTGAAGAAGGTTTTTGTTTTCAGAAACACCGGCAAAAACTTTTTTTTTCGAAAGAAAAATAACCAAGTTTAAAACAACATGGAAAAAGCCTTATATACAGGATGTTCAAAAATTTCGGGGCACTATTGCTAACTTTCTTATTATTAATGCTACAGATTCGGTTAAATT
>JARFOC010001341.1:238260-287543 GCA_031763485.1 Osmoderma eremita
AGTAATAATGTAAATAAAGAGAAAATAATGTTTTAAATTAAATTTATAAATTCCGAAAAATAAAACTCTCAAAGTAATAGACGCTTGAGTAACGTCAATATAAATGGTAAGCGCGAACCACCGCTGTTACGAGCATACTAAGCTACTGCTACAACGACAGCTCCTACTATACCATGGTGGGCGACCAGCACAGCACGACTGCATTCGGGAGTTTGCGATTGAGATCCGCGATGTGACATCGCTGCTTGATGAAATACATTACTTATAGACGGCTTCCAAGTTTAGAAATGGCCAAGGCTGTATATTGTGTTTTGTATATTTTCTTCTAACAGCTGTTGTGTGGTTAATTGTAGAAAGGTGTTAGACTATTTTAATTAATATTTTATCATATCTGAAGGAGGCATTTTTTTATATCTTAGTGAAGCCAGTATTCCATCATAATATCCATAATGTTTTAAACATTATTACTATTATGTCAGTGGAACTAGAACCGAATCAAACTTCTAATTTGTATACTTAAATCCTTGCATGTATACAGGCTCTCCCAAGTTGAGTGGCCTTTTAAAATATTTTAGGGAAGGAAATACACAAAAACTCTAGAAGTAAGTAGACTGCCCTCACTTTTGCATTACTTCCGGTTGGCCGGAATTGGCAATTAACTTTCTTATTTTAAATGGAATGTTATAATTTTGATTGCAAATTCTGATTATAAACGTTATTCTAAATACAAAATGTTAAGGTTTCCCTATACCTAAATTCCCTATACCTATTTCTTTTCCTTTTCCTACTATTAATAATTGTCTATTTTAATGGCTTTTAATGAACGTTATCAAAAAAAAATAAGCATACC
The DNA here is from genome assembly GCA_031763485.1 of Osmoderma eremita. NCBI lineage: Eukaryota > Metazoa > Arthropoda > Insecta > Coleoptera > Scarabaeidae > Osmoderma > Osmoderma eremita. The sequence goes on from JARFOC010001341.1 coordinate 239,111, forward strand.
TTGAGAAGCATTTTTTTTTGACAGTTTATTTTTTTCGTAGCAGAATTTGCAATTAGTTAGTAAAAGATTTTCTTTTATAATTGTTTTTTAATATTACTGTTAGCTTTTACGTCGCAAAATACAAACGAACATTTTTTTTTATTCTCATGATTTTTACCTTTGGGGCAAGACTAAATCCGATATTTATTCTGAACTAATAAATAATAGGCAAGATCTGAAAAATCGTGTTAGGAATATATTTCGATCCTTCCATATTTAAATCCTCTTCTTCTATCGCGAGTTAGAAGTTGTCTTCGAATGAATGGTAGACAATTTGAACATTTATGGCCTTTAGAGCATTCATAATTACAATATAGAGGTGCCACTTCTTTAGTATTGCCGGCTTGGACCCCATCCAGATCTTTGTACATTTTTTCTTAGTTTTGAACATTTCTGTTAGGTTAAGTAAATAAATACTTTGATTGGTTGAAAGTTATTGGGAAAAATTGGGGAGCTATTATCAATAACTTTGCGAAGGTGTTTGAAAAATGCAGTTACTCTATAATTTACCTTTCATTACATCCAATTATAAGCAGCAATCAACATGGTTTTATTAGTAAGCGCTCGACTGTTTCCAACCTGGTAATTTGTATCTAACAACATCGATAACAATAAACAAACTGATGTTATTTTCACTGATTTTGCTAAAGCCTTTGATCGTATTGACCATAGTCTTCTTCTAGATAAGATGAGTGCTATTGGCTTCTCTGCTAAACTAATTACCTTATTTACGTCGTATCTCAAGAATAGAAAGAGCTATGTGAGATATATGGGCTACGATTCTTCCGACTTCTGTCCTACATCCGGTGTTCCTCAAGGTACTAATCTTGATCCACTCTTATTTCTTGTCTTCATTAACGATCTTTGCAGTGGTTTGTCCTGCCATACGCTTCCCTTTGCTGACGATCTTAAAATTTTCACTACTGCTCAATGTCTCAACGATTGCAATTACCTTCAGAGCCAGATTAATATTGTATGTGGATGGTGCATTTCCAACAAGTTATCTATGAACGTCAGCAAATGTAGAGTTATGAGCTTCTCCAGCAAACTTAAGCTTCTCGTTCACACTTACTCTTATGACAACATTGTGTGGGAAAGACACTCTGCTATCACAGATCTGGGCATAACATTTGATTGGTGCCTCTTGTTTTCTGACCACATTCACAACATCTACAATGATGCGCTTAAAATGTTTGGCTTTATAATCAGAACCTGAAGAGGACTTTCTAACATTGATTGCATACTTGCGCTCTTTGTCATATTTGTCATATTTATCTCCTTGAGCAAGTTGAGCGCCGTTTCTTAAAATTTCTACACCTCAAAAAACTAACTGTTTACCCTCCTCAAGGCTGTAGTCACTCTCTTTTTTTAAATATGTTTAACTTCGATCCTCTTGATCTTCGGCGAAACTAAGCTGATATTAAATATCTATTTAATCTACTGAACAACTTTATTGATTCGCCATCTCTGCTTAATCAAATTAATTTCAATGTTCCTAGGCTGTCTGCTAGAAATGTTAATACCTTCTACTGCCCATACTAATATGCTTTTGAAGTCACCTGTGTGTTTGACATACAACTCTCTTCCCAATGGTGACACTGATGTCAATTTTTCCTCTATTAAGTATATTATTAGTCATTGTACGGGTAGCGCTACCTATCTTTAACTTATTTGATTTTTTTTGTTTTAATTTTGTTTTTAATTTTGTCACTGTTTTAATTTAGATCACTTACATATGTATATACATATGTCCTTATTCCGTATTACTATTATTATGTTATTCATTATTATGTATTACGTGTTTTAGTTAGTATATTTATGTTGTCCTGTAATTGGATTTTCATCTGTTGGGCAACGCAATAAATTATTGATTCTAGCAAAGTATGCAATTAAAATACACAATTATTAATAACAGGAAAACGAAAAGAAATAGGTATAGGGAACCCTAATACTAATCGCTGCAGAATTTGATTCTGTGTATCATGATGTACAACCATAGAGACTGTTCCATTTAAGAAAAGTTTAGGACAGTTAAACATAATGAGATTCGACACCATATTGCGAATTTTTCAGGGATAACTAGGATATAATTTGAAGGGCTGAAGATTATACTGTCAAATGATAAGCAACTCGAATCTTGAAATTTAAGAGTGTAGTAAAAGTATTTTTTTAAGTGAAAGGCTACCAAAACAATTTTTTACACAGGTTTGGATATATCTCAAAATCGGTTACATATAGGTGTAGGGAAACCTTAACATTTTCTACTTAGAATAACGTTTAGAATCAGAATTTGCTTTAAAAATGATAGGATTCTATTTAAAATAAGAAAGTTAATGGCGACTTCCGGTCAACCGGAACCGGAAGTGATGCAAAAGTGAAAATAATTTAGTCTGAAAGATCAGAATTTTTGTATATTTCCTTCGCCAAAATATTTTAATAGGCCACTCTTTACTACTCACACTTTAATAGGACCCTGTATAGGAATATAGGAAGGAGCGTTTGGTGTGATGCAACACCAAACGCTCCTTCCTATATTCCTATAAACCGTTAGTCAAAAAGATATTAAGATATGATACAGCGTGGGTGTTGTTTATTAGCTGCGAATTTACCCGAGAAAGAGTAGGGAGATTGAAACCATAATCTAATCATAATTATTTTAAATACTTTCAACACTGCTCCTAACTTACAACCTTCTGACGTCATTACATTTCTAGAGATTGTAGACTATGCCTACACACATTTGTTTATGGCGAAAATGGTTGTAGGTGTGTCTAAATTATTTTATTTATTTCTTTGGGTATTTTACGATTACTAAATTATGGGAACGTCATCCACGCCTGTATGAGCGGGGAAAACTTAATGTATTTTATTGGGGGCTCACTCCATATAACAGAAAAATAAATTTGTGCTGTAACAGAAGAAGCGGTTGTTCCTCTACCGTAACATATGTAAATTGAATCATCACGTTCTTCATTTTCTGATTTCTTTAGGTGCATGTTGCATATTTGGGGAATAAATTGCAAAAACGAGCACTTGTCTGTATATTGATTTGGTTAAGTAACGGGCCTCTTGAACCCCCAAACGTCATTATTTTTGAATAACGAAAACCGTCTTGAAAGTCTCCTTAAGGCGGACCTGGATGTGATGTTCTAATTGAATTTTTAATTTGGGTTAAAAGATTTAATATTATTCACTCATATTTAAATCATAGTAGATTAAATTCCATTTTTCCCTATGCATATACTCTACATCTTACCTGCACGTATATTCCCCCTCCTATATTCGTATTGCGAATAGGTTCGTTTCTACTATCCAGCCATTCCAACTGTGAGATTTGATTCGAATCGCCCACTTTCAGTTTACACGTGAGGGCCATGCTTTCCCCTTTGACCCTGCTGATTTCCTGTCCATGCGGTTGAATTTCTAGGGCTGCCTGTTCTTCGCCCAATATAGCTGCAACAATTAACAAAATTAAGAAACATTGTCAGGATGCTATTTTATAACTTATGAATAAGGGAGAAAGTCAAGTTTAAAAAATTGCTTTGCGTCTTGGTTAAAAATAGCATTGCCATTTCTAAATTATTAGTCATTTTTGAGAATATTTTTATACATGTATGCCCTATGCAGCGACATACCGCTGGATTTTTAATGAGTTAATTGACGAAACTCAACACAACAAGTGAAAAAAATTGTTTGGCTTGTTTCCAACGTTATAAAACGCAATTACGTAGTGTCTCGTCGCCTGATCAGGAAACGTCTATCAATGTCGCTTTTATTGTTTAAGTGCCATCGCTAAACTTGAACGTGACGCCTCTGTGGTCTGTACGTTTGTCGCGTGCGATCGGGCAGATGTGCATTTGCTTCTAGCGACGGACGGCGGCGATCGTTGAACGCCTTTTGCGTCGGTCGCAAAAAATCTGAGTGCGTTTTGCTGTAAGCGAGAACTATGTTAGGGTCTCGAAGCTTCCATCTCCGCTATTCTTTGGCAATTCTAGTTTTAGCCGCTGGTCATCGGACTGTTAAGTGGAAGATGGGTTTGAATTTGAGTTGTTTGTTTGAGGGTTTGTTCTTTTTTTCTTTGGAGCGGTGCTAAAAAGTTAACCATGTCAAATTAATCGAATATTTTCTCTTGTATATATATCTTAGCATATGTATCTTATGCTTTTAAAACCCTATTTTATGGCTTCGAAGTTCATTTTACAAATACTGCTGGTTAGAGAAATAAGTCAATCTTAAAACTATATAGATATTTACCCACTTTCTTAAAAGTGTGGAAAAAATACGTCGGTAACAACATTTCAGTTTGAAAAAGCCGTTACCAAGATACAAGAGAGTAAATGAAGAAAAATGCGTCAAAACCTTATTAAACTGTCGAGCGAAAATAAAAGACACCTTGAAACTGTCTTTCACAACAGGTATAGTAAAATGACAATGGAAATCAGATTAATAAGCAATTGGGTAGTCTTTACTGGTGATACCTTTTGGACATTTTCGGCATGTTTTTAGCTAATTGACGACTGATTGCAACAGATGTACTATCGGTATGTCAAACGCCTAGTACAATTAATGATCACAGATTCCTTTGAATTTCATTTGTGATTATGCTTTCATCAAAGATTGTCTACAAGATTGAGGTCCGCTTTTTGCGTTTTGGTTCTGATTTAAGAACAGAAATTTGCTTTTAACCACTGTTTTACAAGCCGTGGAAAATGTTCCGGAAGTTTAGCAGTTAAAATGCCACACGCTTCATTTCTATGGCGACCAGTGTATGTATACCATAGTAACATAATTTTTCCCGATAGCAGCCAGGGTTGATTTCAATATGGCTTGGATTATTAGCTAATAGTCAGTAATAATATTACAATGTTATTACTGATATTAGTTTTGTTTACGTGAGGGTTTAGGAAAGGATCGAGCGATAAATACTGTTTATCATTGTCTATTTACACTAAATGATATAAAGGACAAATAACCATTAGAAATCCCATTATAAAGCTAGATAACATCAAATTTTGTAATAGGAAATCTAATAATGGATGCTACAGCATGTTCCCTTCAAATTACATGGGCATTTATATTGATTTACTATAGCTTTGTTTGCTGGTTGATTTATGATTCCTCAACGATCAGATCAAAAAGAAAATTAGGTCTGCAGCGCAATTATTCCTCTATACGAAAATTGTTAAAATTATTGAATCTAGTAAATAGAGACACTTACGTTACATGTTTGTGAAAATAAACACACTCTATCCCAGCACTTCTCCCGCACAATAGATTGATCATTCGGGACACGTATTTCGGGAATACGTGGATTTCCCATCGCCAAGTGATAAGTGCAGTGTGTTTATTATACTGTCCCAGTCTTTGCGATCTTTATTGTTAAATGTCACCAAAACTTTGTCTTTGTCCCCTGTTTCTCAGTTTTTCTAAAATAATCACAATCTGATAACCGAGTTCTTTTTCAAACAAAGGAGGATAGCGGCAGGTAAAAGTGTAGTTCTCTGTCTATCAGTGTAATTTGGCATAACTGATTTTATTCTTGGAAAGAATGCGTGGTGGTGGCAACTCGTTAAAATTTATAACGCGAGATACACGTATAACAGAAGATTGTGCATAAAATCCAGACAGCACCTACGTGCGTTAAGATGAAGGAATATGGATGCTGATAAGGATATGACCTACAAAAGAATGCTTGTTATCCCCAAGATCTATAAGAATAAAAGGGATAATGAAAATATAAATTTAAAAATTTATGAATTTATCCATGTAGAATATTTTTAACTTTTTTTAAATTGTGAAGAACGTGTAGGCATGGGACAGATTGGAAATGGAGATCGGCAAATCTAGGGTGTCTAAAAGTATGGCCAGCGGTTATTGGATGCTCCAGAAAAGATTCCTTTCTCTAAAGAATAGGAAATAGAGATGAATAAAGTTAAGTCAGACATCACCAAAGCACGAAAAGCTATCATAACTATTATTTATGAAGTTGAACTTGATTTTTTGTGGCTCCCCAAACAAAAAAAATATTAACACTGCCAAGTGCCCCACTACCACTGACAGTATTGTATTTGGTTATGGATTCTATAGTTAAGACGTGCTGGTATTTTCGTTTACACAATATTCACTGGATAACTTGGCACATTTTTTTTTAATGTAAGAAAATCTTTTCCTCGAAATAACTCGAAAACGCTTATAGATAGGTATACGGAACTTAATAGTAAATCCCCCATATTTTTTACGTTAAATCATAATAAGAAAGAAAAACTATGGGATTCTATCTGAAATTATGGCTTTTGTGCATTTTTCTAAACCAATTTTTTTGTTCTGTATGATATAATAATTTTTATGCGCCACTTTGATTCATTTAAGTTTATAAGTATCTTGGCGGATTGAAGAAAACCGGAAACACATACGGGATACTAACATTTACTTAAGGGCTTGTGGTATAATCACTTTTTTGCAAAGTATTGGAATATCTCGAAAAAAAAATTAATTTTGGTATCAGAATAGCTAAATAAATTTTGTTTAGAATTTTAAGGGCAACTCAAAAATATAAAAATATACAGGCTATATATATATTTGTAGCGTTGCCTTAATTTTTAGCTTTGTTGGTTAGGTATTTTTCCGTTCTTGTCCTAATATAGCCGAACAATAGTATAGCCTTCATGCACATTTTCATTTTACTTTATACTTTTTCTTCAATTTTCGTCTGAAGATATTGCGCAACGCTTTTGCCTTTAATGTGAACCTCCCCACCGATAAATTTAGTCGCTGATCGCGATTCAATAAGCGAATTTAAATAAAAAAGCCATGAATCTCAAAACGGCAATTAGGGTTGGCCTCCAGTTCGAGCATGTACGGACCTAATGCGGGCGAAAGCGGTATAAAGAAATCTCGACGGCGACACGATACAATGCCACCTAGCGCCAATAATACTATACCGATGGTAAAATTTTATGGGGCAATTTACGAAAGGGGTCGCCGTGGTTGACGGGTGGCCTGGTCCCCGATTGTGTCCGCACGGCGTAGGCTTTGTTGGATGGTCGCCCGTTAGATAAAAGCGGGGAGCGTAGGTTGTAACATAAAACATCTTCGAGGAAAAAAAGAAAATGCTTACTAGAAGTGTTATTGTTGTACTTTTTTGTTGTTGTATGTGTGAGCTGCTACGAAAGGAAAAAAAGAAACGCGAGTCAGGCAACATTTCCTATTCTATTTTACCGTAGTTTCATTCTATTGACATTGTGGTACTGTACAATAATTCAATAAGTATAGCGGAAGGTGATAGAAAATGGGCGCAATATGAAATATCACTAAATAAAACTATTTAATAATTTCGTTTAAAGAAATCTTCATGATTTCAAAACCGGGAAAACCGCTTATTAACATTACGTCTTATCGGCGCATTTAGATTATAAACATTTACAGAAATTTTGCTGAATTACCAACAAAAGCGAATAGAAAGAAATAAAGCCCTTTGGAAATAAGAACCAAAATAAGAAAAATGGTATACTTTCGAGAAGCTAAAAGATTTAAGAATATAGGAGTTTCGAAAAGCAACATTTTTACAATATACGAGGGATGTCCGGTTCGAAGGTACGTTTGCGAGACACACCGCCTACGTCACTCCTATCAGGTTGAAACTTGCACGCATTTTAGATGAGCATATGTGCTGCATAGGTAGTTATTGTCATTGCCTTTGGTTTAGTACAACGTGTGCAGTAACAGCCGCACAATGTCAGTTCCGATCAAGACATACTCCAAGTTTGAAGTGCGAGCGGTCATTCGTTTTTTGCATGCAAATAATGGAACACCTGCCGAAATTCATAAAAAATAGAAGATCGTCGGTTGAAAATGCGGGAAATTGCTCTACTGACAGGCATTCCTCCATATCTGAATTAGGCCATCGAAAAGTATCCGCGAGATGGGTACCAAAACTGTTGAGCCTTTAACGCGCCATCGCCAGGAAAACGGATTTCTAGAGTCTATAGTACAGGAGACGAAACGTGGGTACACCAACATACCCCCGAATCAAGAGAAAGAATCGATGACGTGGAAGCATCCGAGTTCACCAACACCGAAAAAATCCAAAGTTCAGCAGTCTGCAAAAAAGACAATGAAATCTGTATTCTGGGATATGCAAGGCATTTTGCTCATAGAGTTTTTACCACCGAAAGTGACAATCAACAGCGATATTTATTGTCAAATTCTCGAAAAACTACACAAAGCGATTCAGCGGAAAAGAAGAGGAAGGTTGACGAAAGGAATCAGGTTGTTGCATGACAATGCAAGGCTGCACACCTCAAATTAGACGAAGGCCTGGTTTCAGAAACACAATTGGGAAGTTATTGTCCAACCGCCCCATAGTCCAGACCTGGCTACTTCTGATCTTCATTTGTTTGGGCCGTTGAAAGCTCATTTGTTGGGTAAAAGGTTTGAAGACGACGACGAAGTACAAAAGGAAGTACTGCAATATTTTACAAATTTGGATCGCACCTTTTACGAAGGGGGTTTACAGAAGCTTGTGCCTTGCTGGGATAAGTGTCTTAACATTGGTGACGGTTATGTTGAAAAGTTCACGCTTTTACTTAGTGAATGTTTGATTTCTATAAATAAAGTAGTCTGTCTGTAATTCACAAGTGTACCGAACATCTCTCGTAGAACTATAAACAATCATCCTACTATTAATTTTCTTTTCCAGAACAGTAGTAGTAGTAGTCTCCGGATTCTATGGTGGCAACTTTGGCTCGGTTAACTCCACTGGCGTTTCGTTATTCTTCTGGTAGATTCGTGGTATAATGTATTAAATGCCTCCAAACTCTTGTGTTGTGGTGTGTTGTGTAATGTATTTATGCTAACTTACAATATATAAAAACAAGTATTCTTTGATTTGGCTAGACTTATATTTATTATCACTCCTCACCGAACATTTGAAATTTATCTACTGTAGATAACCTAAAATTAGATAAAACTACCTTGCACTGTTAGAAAAGGAAACATTTAAGAACAAATCTTAAAGTGTCTAATGCGCTATTAAATGTTTGAGAGTTTTTGTCAAATAAACATCTTCTCTTTAAATGCAGTAAGTGAATTAAAATTACCAACACAATTACGAACAAGAAGCATTTATTTAATTTGGATGCCATAAGGATGACGTAACTAACCCAACCGCTTACCTTCAATCCATCCATTCAAATTGATGGAATTATCAAACAACTTTTGTTTTAAAGCCGAGGGCTGATTTTTCTCAATCCGAATTTTCCGTAATTAGGGCAATTACCAACGTTTGTTTACCTGGGGGAATTTCGATGAACAAAGAAGCCGTGGGCGGATTCCTATTCAGAAACTCTGTGATTACCTGTCCGAGGAATGGAAATTGTGTAACGGTAATTAGGGCTTAATCAATCAATTGTACGATCACCGTTTACTTTGCAAACTCACGGCGAAAGAAAGAATAAAAAAATGCTTGAAAAGAGTGCCATTAGATTGGGGCGATCTACGTAGCTGCTGTGCGAGAAAATTTTATCTCTCCTTTGTCGGATTTTACCAAGTTTCTCCGTTAATTGGGAGGACGGGTCGTCATCGGTATAAATCTGTCTACAGCTCTTTTTTTTTCTTTTACCGTTGCTGTCCCGTGTGTTGGAGGATAGTCTTATCTTACGGCCGATATGCTTTCATCGCCTTTCTAACCTGCTAAAAGCTGTTTCCTTTGTGTGTTTGTATGCTGCGATATCAAAAATCCACCTCGTTGGATTTTCCAAAAGGATTTTCTACAGTTTGATGGTGTCGCCGTTGCTCTTCGAATGTCCTTTGTTTCTTTTTGTGCTTCGATGAGATCGCGTCAGAAAGATAATGATATGACAATTTCATTTGGACCACTCACTTCGTAAGAATAAAAACAGAACTTTCCTACAATACAAAAGGATGGAATTCTTCTTTGAGATTTTTATATTTTACATCTCTAGAATTATTCCCCAGCCGATACCGCTTTGTAATGATTCAACCTCGGAGCGAAATGTAACCTAGCTTAACACGCTCAAAGCTAGCCAAATTAGACAGCCAACTTATCAGAAACATCGTTAAATTACCTTATAATCAAGTCAGAACTAGTGAAGGTACTTTCGGCCTCAATGCTTTGTGTGTTGTATTTTGATGGAGGGTGATTTTCAGTGAGGACGCAGGAAGAAGACTATGGATTCCTTAACGCGCACAGCGGCATCTAGCGGTGAACGCGGTAATGAAATAACACAGGCTTTCGGCGTCGTATCCGGCTTTCGTGCATTTCGTCGGGGATTCCTACATCATCGTTGACGCGGGTATGAATAGAAAGATTGATGCCGCGAAGACGTGTAATATTCACGCACCGTTTAATTAGGAGCTTGTCGCGAAATGCCCCGTGACGTAGGTGATTACTGGTGAGGAAGGAACACGCGCAATTTGCGTGTAAATTGCGTCTAGGTGGTTCAGTTCTTGCGTATAATGGTATACATGACGCAGAGATGCGGTGTGAACACGTAATTTACGCAAGGCATAATCCATATATGGTACATGGCTCTTCATTTACGCAGCAACTTAATGCGTCTGGAGGCACATCATTAATTTTCTTAAGTTTTCTATACATTTATGTATTATGGAATCGTTAATTTCCCTTATTACTACACGAAGAGTCTAAATTAGATGACTTAAAGTCAATAGGAGTAACTTTTTAGGAGGAACAGTTTAGGAGATGAAATAATGTATTGATGTATAATAATGGGGGAATGATAAAATATAAAATCTTATGTTTCAACAAGCAATGGTAATAAACACACATGGACGTGTTATTCTGGACAGAGAAGTTAATTAGAGTATCCGTAAAGTTAACAATAACGTAAAAACATCGGTATTGCTTTCAAACAGCCACAACCTTACAAACCCCAAAATTTGTTTTTAACATTCTTCATTAACATACCTTCACGAAAAACATTTGACAACGTTGTAAAGCAATAAGCTTGTATTATAATTCTGACACTTGTGTATTCCCAGTAAAAATAATAGAATTCTCCTATACAAAAATTTTATGGAACACAATTACAATTGTGTCACCAACACAGTGGCTAACATTCTAACATTTAATTTAGCACCTTGGTTCTCAATATGTAAATTTTGAAATCCCAATTAAAAGTATGGCTTTCTTCTAGTACACGGTTGGCGAACGAGGCATAATGTTTGGCAATTCTTTTTTCAAAAGTTCTGACAGTTTGACCAACATGTACGTTCTCGCATCCACACATTAACTTTTAGATACCAGATTTTTTATTTTTATGAGTTATATCCTTATTATTTTAATAAAATTTTGACAGGTTATCATTAATTTGAATGTTAACGTTTTCTTAAAAAATTAGCGGTATTTTATGACTGTTTACCTTTGTAAGAGTTTTGAAGTAAGCGGATTTAACGTTATTAATAGCAAAATAAATTCAGAATCGAAAGAAGAATTCTCTTGCATGTAGCTTTTGCGCCAATTTATGCACGCCCTGTGTGGAAATAGGACATTTTCATTTTCACATGTACCATAATAAATTTAGAAATGAAATCATCTTTGTGAAAATCAAAATATTTATTCTTAAAAACTGGCAAATTAGTTAATTAATAATGTATTTCTACTAGGGACATCTGGGGTGAATAGTAGGAATTATAATGAATTAACAACACCACAGACAAACTGAACTGAAAAAAATATGTCTCTATAATAACATTTTGATCCCTACGTCGCACATCATATTTCGACCCAAGTCTTTGGACACGGCATTATTGCACAATTCCAATTTCTGAACTGCCTCACATTTTCAGGCCCGTTTGATATAATTTCTGCTGTTCTTTCTTGTTTTTAAGACGCCTCCTAAACAGAAATTGCATTGGATAAGATCCAAGCTGTGAATCTGGCACATGTTTTCGCCTTCTTGTTTCTCTTTAAACCAATATAACCCCAAAAGTGACTTGTTACATTCCATGGAATTCAAGCTACCGCTACACAGTTCGCAATTCGGTGTTCCCTAGTGTATGGACATTATCAGGATGCGGTCTTTCTAGCATGTGTATCAAATTGCTGGAAAAGATTGTATTTTGCTTTTTTTGCGCGGAATTCTGCGCAAGCAATTTTGACCTTCTCCCCTCAGTTAATTGTTACTTCCTATGACACCATCTATGAAATTATCCAGAAAATTTACCCACACAATTTATATGTTTATAAATATATGTATGTATAATTACTGCTCATGTAATATTTTCCAAACAGAAATTTTATAAAGCGTTCGTTAAAATTAAAAACAAATTGAACAATAACAAATAACAGGAACAGAAAAGATTGCAAGGACTGTGGGATAGCGCAATAAACACACCGTATCGGATTACTTCTCCCGCACAATATATTTATTCGTGTTTCAGGATTCCTATCGTCAACTGCATAACTGAAAGAACGTAAATATAACTATATTACTCTACTTTCTCGCTTCCCCTTTCTCCCTCTAGTCATCTCTAACATATTTACAACCGTTCACATACCCCCCGAATGCAAAATTCCTTGAAAGACAACCGCGAGCGTTCTTACCTATGTGATGTTACTGTAATAAATCCATCAAATTGGAAAAACCGACTGGTCCTTCTCGTTTAAGAAGGTTTGTGTTCATTTTAATGTATATATATTCGCAGGCATCTAGCTCGCGCGTCAAAGCTGCCGATTTCAACAGTTTTAAATTATCTACACGTATATTATATCCGGTTTGTTTTCATGTTCAGCAACACTAGACATATCTGATAATGGGAAATATGGTCTTTATACCTAGTTCGAATAGCCCTCTTTGTCTGTCCAATCTAGATCTTTTCACAATCTCCACAAATTTTGTAAATTTGCGACTTCTATTACATTTGCGAAGGTTACGAAGTGTTTTTTTTATATTTTCGTCTTTTACGACTCGGCTAATTCCTTTTGTTACTCTATGAAAGGCTAACATTACAATTTCTTTTTGTCGCGGGGTTTTACCGGAGTTATCGTTGTGGAGTTTTTCAGGTGTTGTCTATTCTATATTGAACTTTCTTAAGGACGCGATCAACATCTACAGAGGAGTAACCCTTGTGCTTTGCAATGCTTTTAATATATTTTGATTCTTTTCATATCACAATGGTTTGAATTCGTCATTATGAAACTGTCTGTATTGGTTTCTTTTCTGCGTATGTCTATTTCTAATTTTCTATTGTTCTTAATTACTAAACTATCTAAGAAAGATCGACGATTGTTCATTTCTTTTTCCGCTGGGAATTTAATCGAATAAATCGCCAGTTTAATTTTGCTAGGAAATTTTCCACCGTATATTTTGTTTTATTAAATACCGCAAATATATCACCTACGTATCTGAGCCAAATCCTTGGAAAATAATCTCCGTCCTTTTTCACATCGGTTTCCAACTCATTCATAAACAGATTAGTAACGAACGGCCGTACACGCCAACTGTTCGCAGAATTTCTCTCCGATAGATTGCCATTAAAAAAGAATAGATGACGTCATAAATTCAACGAATATTAAATAAAACATGCCCAATGTATAAAATTACTATAAGTCTTCCATTATATGATTTTTTTACTTTATGATCTCACTGTGTATCTAATAACAGGAATAGTTTACCAACGACAGATAAGTTCTGACAATTATAGCCATAATTCCTTGTATTTTCAAGGAAAATTAAGTATAACTTATTTATCTTAATATTAGTGTATTATATAACCTATATAAACAATTATTGCTTACTATAATTTCCCACATTACATTTAAATTAGCCTAGATTATTAGTAGATGAATAAGTAAATAACGTGTGTCCTTTAATTAATTTCCAGGCTTAAATATCTCAAATCAGAGACATATTTCCATTTCTCATATTAATAATTTAATATCACTATCATTCGATACTTTCTTATGATTTTTTTTATTCTATACTTTTCCACTTGTTTTATTCGGACACGTAAGCAAAACGTATTAGGAGAAATTCTACAACTTTGCCTATTTTCATGTGTCCAAAATCCAATGTTAACTTTTATGTCAGTTTTAGTTAAATCAATGATATGCTTTTGTACATAATTAGTTTTTAAAAATCCTATCTTTATATTAGTTTTTACCATTTGTTCCTAATTGTAATAGCAGAATTATCTTTTATGGTTTTAATGTTTAGATTAATTTAGGTATGTGGGTATTTTTCATGGACTGTTGTTACCACCAATTCACCATTTTTGCGTGTATATTTAGATTTTGTACAGGCTTGGACAAAAATATCAAAATCTCAATACTTTTTTTTTATTGTGATTAGATCAATTGAAATAAAAGTGTGTATATACTGTGCAAGTAGTTAATAAAAAAATATTAATATTATGTTAAACCACCTCAGCCGGAGTCGTTCTTTTGGAACTAGATGGAACTAGATCGGCACTGTACATTTTAATTGCGTGACGTGTTGCTGCAGCGGCATCGGTATCTCTCAAGAAACGATTCAGGAGTTCCTTACTCATCGAGGTGGTAAGGGTATTTTTTTTATATACTGCAATGTTTCAAAATGCAAAAAAATCATTTCTAATGAACTTTAATGTCTATGTCAAGTTGACACAAGTCGGGCAATTCCTGAATGACAGTTAACTGACACTTGCTAATTTAAATTATAATGACTTAATCAAAATCGTAACCTATGTAAATAATATCGAAAAACCTGAAGATGTGTTTGAACATATAATTTAGCAATGATACTATAACAATAATACGAACGTATAATTTAACGAATGAATAAATTTACGAAATACCTTATTAAATATAATCTGTGTATGTTTGTAAGATGTGTACCACCCCACTTCTGCCTTCTGCACCCTCGTCACTCGTTCTACTCCTACCAAACCTTCCTCCACTTCACTTTTCTAATCACCCCTTCTTTAGCACTCGGTTTCTTATTTCGCTCACAGACTTAACTTTTTCTGACTTTTCCGGCTTTTTCAATTTTTGTTTATTTTGTTTAGTGCTTTGCTCCCGTTACCATCACACATATCTCTATCATCATTACCACAACAATCTATAATTATGTACTGTACCGCGATGTAACTGGTATGTCGTCAGTTTCCAAACTATACTAGCAGCACATGGGCTTCCTCGTCGTCTTAAGGACTCTATAGTGGCAACTTGAGCTCAGTTAATTCCATTGGGACGTTGTTCTTCGAGTGGTGGACCCGCGATGTAGTGTATGAAGTTTCTCCAATGTTAATTAACATGTTAATTGTAAATTAATGCTAATTTACAAGATGTAAAAACAATAAGGCATTCTTTGATTTAGTAACATTTTTTATACCCATTAATTGTCACTGGTTGGACTCATGTTACCCTTACTCCCTACCAAATAGAGATCGTCTTTACCGGTTGATCCCGGATATTAATGGAATCTCTATTGTTAAATTCAAATAACAATCGTATAGGTGGCAGTCCTGCGCGTATTCAATTAACCCTGATGATAAACAATCTGATGGTAGCGATAGCCTCCCTGGCTTGCGAAACTGAACGATAACAATGAAACAGCAAGATGCTGTTAAAGATCATAGCAATACGTCTGTGTCGATGTTTACGTTGTGGAGTTCGTAAAAATATTGTTTATTTAAAATTTAGATAGGGGAGAGTACCTATAGATAATTATTTGAAACTAAATCTAAATATTCTATGTTAAAGAATTAAAAAATCACTAACTAAAGTAAACAATAGCCTCAACGTATAAATGCAAATAGAATTATTAAATGCGAATGAATGTGTAAGAGCAGCAGAAGCAGGGAGTGAGTTATACAAAAAATAAATAAAACAAAACAAATAAATGAGTATCATCGTAACAATTAAACAATAAACAGTGTCATTGTAAATATGAATAGGAGATTCTACTAAATTCCAGGAAAACATACATATATACAATATTCTCAATGCAAATATAATTGTTAGTTTAGAAACGCGACAGGCTAAAGTCAATAATATAAACAAGCTTGAAAAGCAAAGAACCATAACGGTTTCTTGTTTCAATACTACGCAGCGACTGGCGACTGTGGACTTTAAGTGCGGTTTAGTTCTTTTGTACCGACTCCGATCGGACCGACACATCTCGTGAATGCCGTATGTCGTATAAGTATAAAATGTATACAGTACACATTCGTATCCGGACACGGGAGTGGGAGCGATATCGGTGCAAACTGCGGAGTCGTCCCTTTTAGTTCCAAGTTCGGATTCATTCTTTTGTACCAACTCCCGTCGGAACGACGCATCTCTACTTGCTAGGATACCTTCTTTCGAAGATATCCTGTGTTTCTGAATCTTACGCTTCAGTATACCTAGTCTTTATGTTTGTCACAGAAACGTTTTCAAATCATAGGAAAAAAATAGAATCTGGTTAGGGTATGTAGAAGAGATACCACTGAATATACGATGGAGAAATTTTTAATTAAATTAAATATGCGTCGATAAGATGCACAGCAGAGAAAGCAATCAAGAACCGTTTTATTTTTTTTAGACAGTTTACTTATTAAATACAATTTCAACTTATAAGAAAAATAAACGAACACAGACAGGTTATAATGGGGGATTCGAACTATTGTGATATTGTGAACAACATAAGAAGGTATTCGAGATTAACTTTCTGGAGATTAATTAAATTCCCGTTGAGCCAAAACAGATACGAAAAAGAATTAAGAAGATTACAAAGCACAACCATTCTGGAAGTGTTGATTGCGCTCTTAAGAAGGTTAAATGTAGACAATCTGAAAAACTCCACAGCGTTAATTCGGACAGAACCCCGCAACAATAGTATATTTCAAGCCAAGACCTCGGGAGGGGGGGGGGGCAGATGAACCTCGTTCAGGGGGAGGGGGCGGGGTAGATTTTAGACAGCCTGCGATTATTCTGCTTATTTCATTCAAAGCGACGTCAACTTGTTTTGCGTGCGCGGATCTGTACCAAGCCGGGCATGCATATTCACCCGCGGAATGGCAGAGCCAAAGCGGAGGCTTTTAGAATCCTTGATTTAGCTCCCCAGGTGGAACCAGTTAATTTTCGAGTGATATTGTTTCTGCCACTTGACTTTCTTCTTGACGTTGGTGCAATGCTGCTTGTAAGTCAGAGCCCTATCTAATGTCACGCCCAAGTATTTGGGATGTAGCAGTGTTCTAAAGTTTCTCCTCTCCAGTTGATCCGCAGCATCCTGCCTATTCCGGAGGTGAAAAGCACACACTTGAGTTTTGGGTTTGGTTTTAGTTGGTTCTTTTGGTAGTAAAGATCCAACTCTATTAGAGCTTCATTTAGGCGTTGCTCTACCTCTTCGAAGGTTTTCCCCTGAGTGCCTATTACGCGGCCGTCGGCGTAGATATAGCTGGTTGTAGTTGCGGGTAAGGGCTGGTCATTAGTGTATATGTTGAAGAGGGTTGGAGCCAGCACACTACTCTGGGGCAGACCATTTTTCTGCTTCCTCCATCTACTCCTCTTTCCATGGAACTCAACGAGGAACCTACGATTTTCAAGTAGCTTTCTGATTAATTTCGTGATCTTAATGTCCCTAGTCAAGCTGTATATTTTATGCATCAGTATACTGAGGCTAATTGTGTCAAACGCAGCCGTGAGGTCTATGAATACTGCACCTGTTATGTTTACCCTCTTGGAATCCGTCTTCTATGTGTTGTGTTAGGTTCAACACTTGTGCCGTGCAGCTCATCTCGGGTCGGAAATGTTAGGCGACTAAGAATTATTCTTTCTAGAATCTTGTATGTGTGACAGAGGAGAGAAATTGGACGGAAGTTCTTCGGGTTATTTTTTTTGCCGGGTTTTAGGATTGCTAGGACTCTGGATTTACGCCAGATTTTTGGGATTTTATTTTGTTCTAGGCAGGTATTGAACATATCTAATAGCCATATCTTTGTTGTGGGCCCGAAGTGTTTAATTTGCTCGGTAAGGATGTCATCTGGACCCGCGGCTTTCCGGGGATTGCATTTCTTAATCGCCTCATTCAGTTCTGCCATCGCGATGGGAGCGGACAGTTCGTTGGTTTCGTCTGGTGTTCGTCTGGTGAGTTTAGTTGCCTATATCGAGGGCATGTGTCCTGATTTGCCGTTCTTGGCGAGTTGTGAAGCTATTTGGTTGGCTGTTACGTTGGCGTGTTCTCTAGGGCGAGTTGGATCGTTATTAAGCCGATTCAGTAGTCTCCAGGTTTTGTGGCTGCTTTGTCTCATGTCGAGTTCCTCCATAAGCTTGATATAGCTCGTTCTTTTTGATTTGGATATGGCGTCAATCAGCTGTCTGCCAGCCTCCACCGTCTCCTCGCTCATGGGGTTATTTTCGAAGAGTACCAAGTAGTCTTCCAGTTTGTCCTTCGTATGCGCTGTCAGGCCCTGAACGTAATTAGTTTTGTGAGTGACATGATAGGTAGTAGGCTTAATCTGTCAAATATTTTTTGAAAACTGTCAAGTTGGTTTTTCCAGTAAACCTGAATCATAAAATAATTATTTTTTATGGATTTCTTATTTAAATATACTCACTTCTAAAACGACAGGTACCTAATAATTTAGCAATTATCTCATAAATTGACTCAGACTGGGTCGAATGTACTAATGTCATCTATCAATAATGTCACATATAAGATGTACAGTTTCATCATATCAATGTCATTTACTTTCGGCCATGGGGAGCAAAAGTAGAACTTTCCTCCCTGCTTATTCTAAAAATATCTATACATTCTGTACATGCTTTTATTCAACCTAGCCGATCGCAATTAAAAATATTGAACCTTTTTCTGGGGTGCTCAGTAATTTTAGTTAAGGCTGTATATAACATATACGTCATTTGTTAATTTTACAGCATATTAACACCATCATGTCTCATAAAACTAATTTGCATATCAAGATTTTTCAGCGATTACGTCAGATAATATCGCTTAATTAGAACAAACAGTAAAATCCCCAGAGGCTGCTGGTATTCTGAATACTAATATGCGCTACGATTTCATTACTAATATAAATACATAAATATGTATAAGCATACAGACAGCTGTCGTTACAACTTTAACGAAGTTAACACTGCAGCAATTTAATGATGATTAGTGCGACTGCGATTTACGTATTCGTCAGTAATGAACGAGGCTAATGTTGCTTGTTAAAGTTTGTTCGGATGATCGTCTGCATTGGGAACTTCACCACTACATTGGAAGTCCTCTTACAATTGGAAATTTAATTGTCTCTAGTTAAGTTACATCTTTATCTTTATGCAAAAATAAGTTATTAAGACAAGTATTTGTTACCTCATTACATTGTGTGGTCTTAATATCGAAGGTAGGCTCTGAGTAATATTTGCAAAGGACGAAAAAAAAATCTATAAAACGAATAAGCCACGAACCCAACACTTCTCCTGCCTATTCTGGGAGACAAGTTAGAAGAAGGGCGTACATTAACGGGGCCGTTTCGAAAATGGCATTACTGTACGCGACATTTATGGTCAGACAGTGAAATATTGTTCGGCTGAGGTGATAAATCTACTACGGTGAGCCGGTGTAACAATAATAGCGTATCAATGCCCCACGGTATGGTCTTAAACAACGGGCCATTTGCGATCGGGCGTTAATGGACGAGAGCGGAAAAAATATTGTGCGAATGGGAGAAGTATGCTACTGAAAAATGAACAAACCGCGTATGGACGGTAGCCCCTATAAGCGAACGTAAAGAGGAGAAGGAAACTGTAAGGTTTCCAGGAACAATAAAAAATCTAAGTTGTAAACGCTATGGAAATAATGGAATTACGCAATAAAAGCGAAATGGAGGAAAGTAGTGGATTGTCATCCTTACAGCCATACAAGCAGTTTTCACCCCCTTATTCCTGATTTAGATTTAAAGAATTAGAAATTTGATTTGACGAAAATTGGAAAGCTGGAATTCCCGGTTTATACTTTCACTAGTCTTGAAATATAGTTATTCTCATAGTAGCACACTGTGATGATAATTTTTCAAAAATAATTGTTGGTTATTCATAAAAAAGTGGATGTACTTCAATTCAAATTACTAAAGTTTTTTAATTAATCAGAAAATTATGGAATGATGAATTTATTACAGAGCTTTTTTGGATCAGCGTTGTGAATTATACAGGTGTTTCAAAGGAGAAACTGCATGTTTAGTTAATTACATTACAATAATTCCAGAACTATAAATCGTCTCAATCTCCGAATGCAGTACAGAGCTTATGGAAATTCGATACACGGTTGCCAAATCGTCGAATCAGCTGTACATTATTACTTTCGGTTCCACTATTTGGGTTTCTGACAGTTAAAATGCACATTTTGAGGAAACAATACGTATAGTAGATTATATTTTAAACTTAGCAATGTCTTGACATTCGCCAGTAGCAACCAATCGTTTCGTCTGTATACTGTCGTTGGCGTTTCTGAGGTCTATTTATAATTCTAAAGTAGGAAGCACTTTTTCTTAATTGGACATAAGAACTTGAATAATATTAATTAAGTTGAAAGGGGAAAGAAGATGCAGATATGAGATAGACTGTTATCAATACTAAAATAATAAGCTGTTCTTCCATTATGACCGTGATTTTATTTTTTAACATGGTTTGCGGGTTTTGTAGGCTTATGACCTAAGTTTCTAATTATACCTAATCATTACAGTGTACTGTAATGATAATTTTTTGTAACATGGTGTACCATGTTACAAAGAATTACATTAAACTTATAAAAACTCAAAGAAAAACTTATTAACTAAACTTTACATTTCATTCACATTTATTCAGCGATTCCTTAACTATTTTTCGCAATAAAAACATCTTTTATTTTATATTTACAGCCATATATCTCCGTCTGTCTTTTATACTTTCAAACCACTATGCACCACCTTCCAAGTCTTCCTTTTTTCCTCGTTCCTGTTTTTCCGGATGCCTGTTGAGTACCGTCTTTGTTAACTTTTACCAATCTCTCTATATGTCCCGGCCATCTGATTCTTTTGAGATTTTATGTATGATGTTATTCTGGGCTCATTATACAGAGCCTCCAGCTTCCTTGTTTGTTCTCCTCCTCCATCCATGCTCAGTCTGACTCACCATAAATTATTCTAAACATTTTTTTCTTCCGTAGCTCTCCATTCTGTCCTCTTCAGATTTTTTAAAAATCCACGCTTATGCAAATAAGCTCGAATCACTGTTCCGCAGATTCTTTCCTTGGTTTCTCTTCAAACACACTTGGATCTCATTAGTGAGGATCCCGCTCTTCTGGCTTCCTTTCGCTATTCTTGCTATTATCTCTTGATCTTCTTTTTCCTATTGTCTTCAATTTTAACTCCCAAATCTGTAAAAACTTTGACTCTCTCGAATCTTTGCTTTTCCTCGTCCGTTCTAGGTATTGTTGGATATAAATATTCATCTCGAAACTAGGAATATCCAAGACATACTGAAAGATATGACAAAGCACCGTAATTGTTTGTGTGTGCGAGTATAAGTAAATGCTCGGTAATACAGCTAAACTGAGTTTAGCTAAGGACGACGATATAGCTGTAGAAACAGCGCATCCGATTCTAAGCAAGGTTTATAATTTTTTGATTAGATGTTATCGATCCTAATAGAGTATATTTCTTTAAGCAAACCTAACAATGTCTATAACTATTATACTACGCGTATATATAAATAGGACTTTGGGGACCGGCATTGTCAGTAAAGTATCACTTGAGAAAGTCTTTTTCTTTTTTCAGAACAACCCACTGGGATATGTGCGCAGCGTATCAATCACATTATTTATTAAGTTCATTAGTGTAAGTGTTTCTTCGAACTGATTGAGTTTGCAGCGGGTAGACTTCGATAATATATTGAGTAATTCCCTAAATTGAAATTCTACCACAGCAGTCTCACGTCTATACTATCACAATGGATTGTTTAGTGTTTTAGATAATCGTTTTTCATTATCAAACGTTTCATTCACTCAATCTCCTCCCATCAAATACAGTTTCTACACAATATGTTTGGCGATAACCCATTAATCAATTTTAGCCCGATATCGATTCGTTTCATATGCTCAAATTAGTGACACGTTTCTCAATTCCAAGCGCGACGCCATTAATCACATTTCACGGAAGATTAATCCAGATAACACGGCCTACCGCGATACAAAAAGCGTCATCTTGCTCTGGCACAATAAGCGCTTGCTTACGAATGTTCTCAAAATCTGGAATTGGGGCCACCCTGTCTCCGTTTTGCGGCGTAGAGAATAGAAAAACGTCTAAAGAAATCGTTCGCCGTCCGCCCTTTGTTTGGTCGGCTTCTCTTGCCCGCGTGTCCCCTGTTATATGATGCGTGACATCATTATCTGGATAATAAATCAAAATATCACGACGTCCCGATATCGCGGAATCTTCAAGAGCCTTTGTTGTTAAGTCGTGGACAGGGCAGATATCTCTTCTCACGAACTCTGCCGGGAAAGCTTAATCCTCTATGTACGCTTGTGTTGTTTCCGGCAAGTGCAAAAACCCAACGATATACGAAAAAAATGCGAATGGATGGTTAGTGGAAATGGACGTGAAATGTTTTGTGTTGTTCTATTTTTTTTATAATGCAATCCTTGATTGCCTTTTTCTTACTGCCTTTTTACTCCCGGTCATCTGTTAGATTGAAATACCACATGTGTATATATAGAAATTTAGCGATTTTTATGATAATGGCTTATAGCGATATTATACAGGGTGCGGCGGAAAGAACTCCCCGATATGAGAGGCAGCGTGCAGCCGGTATCGAGAGAATAGAATGGTGGGGGCATGTCCTCGAATAGCTGCATACGTGCCGTTTTCAGTGTACGCCATGGCTTGGTCAGGTGAACATCCCGCGTTTGTTGTTGAGTACTTTATTAAAAATGGCGGATCGTCAATAACTACTCAACGTGCCTTCCGCATTCGCTTTGCGCTCAGTCGTCGGGACCCTGTTCCCGATAAGAAAACTATTTATTCGTAGTTATCCACTTTTCGATAATCCCTGTAAGATTGCGTTGGTGCAAGAACTGAGTGAAAGAGATTACGAAGTCCGTAGAAGCTTGTGTCAAGACATGCTTCGGAACATTCACCGAGAAGATGTTCTGATTTTCTCAGACGAGGCATTTGTCAGTTGCAATAAATAGACAAAATTGTAAGTACTGGTCTGAAAAAGACCCCCAGGACCTCCATCAACGACCACTACATAGTCCCTAAGTAACAGTGCGGTGTGCTGTTTTTAATTCTGGTGTGATTGGTCCGTATTTTTTTGAAGAAAATGGTGAGAGTCATTGGGGTATCCCTAAGGTCACTGCAAAGGATACTTCAGAAATGATTGCATTTGTTTCCGTACAAAGAGCAATTGGTACAGGCACTGAAACGAACAAATTTGCAGTGGAGCTTCGCTTACGCAGTTTGCATTCAAGAGTTTTCTAGAGAAGAAAATGAATTCATTTCATAAGTTGATAATGAGCGATGAAACTCATTTTCATCTCAATGGATTCGTAAACAGACAAAACTGAAGGATATCGTGAAAATCTTCGAGTTATTAATCACCGTGAACTGCTCCCAATACGATGTATGTAGTTGATGTATGTATGCATGTAGTATGATGTGCGAGCGTAAAAAGGGTCATTGGGTCATACTTCTTTGAAACCGAGGAGGGTATGGCGGTAACCATTATTGCAGAGCGATATAGTGATATGATTGGACTCTTCTTGAGATCAGCTGTTTATGATAATCCAGAGCTGTGGTTCCAACAATATGGGGCGACGGCATATGGTGTCCGACAGAGTATAGCACTTTTGAACAATATTTTTGGCAAACGCTTAATAAGCAGGTTTTCTGCTTTCAACTGTAATGTATGTTCGCCGAATGTAAGAGCGCCAGGCTACTTCCTTTGGGGGTATCTGAAGGATAAGGTTTAACAAAACAAGCTAGGAACGAGTCAAGAACTCAAAGGCAATATACGAGCACTACAGCCACAAATTCTTAGGAATAGAACGAAAAATTCTCTCGAAAGAGCCCGTCTTTGTCAGGCATAGAATGGCGGTCATTTGAAGGACATAGTTTTCGGCAACTAGTGCAAAAGAAATTCCAAATTTTATGTTTTATTTCTCGAAAGTAAATATTAAATTTATTTGTAAATAACAAAGTTATGATCTATTCAAACCAATGCCTGTCTAACGCCGCACCTTGTATATTTAAATGCAAATGGAAATGTAGATGTTAAAATGACAATATAATGACTAGATTATTCAGGATATTCATACGTCTGGTTTTATCATAAGTTGATGAATGATTACCACGCCGAAACAAAGTCTACATACGATATTTTAAAAATATTTTGTTGAAAAGATATTGGTTTATTAAAGTTAAAATAAATAATTGTTGTACATCTTGACATTTAAAGGTAAGATAGTTATTACATGGCGTTTTATTAGATTATAAAAGCAAATTTTGAACAATTTATCATACCATATTGCTTTTCTTATTAAAAAAGAAATAGCTCTCAATTTTCGTTCTTCGCTAAGTAGATATTACAGCAAAATTGCCATCCACGAAACGTACATCTACTAGAATAGGAGGAAAAGAGGCACTTTTCCTCTTTTGCGTAGGAATTTAATGATTGCTTTGCCTTACCGACGGCCTTTAAACGAACGCGGTACCCTTTCTTATTACCCTTTAGTATTATTGCTCTTTGAACTGGTAAATTGTAGGTCTTCCCCTTTTTTCTACCTCAAAAGACGAGGTGTGGTCGGTTCGTTTTCTCGTGAAATCGAGGGGTGGTAATTGTAGGGAAAAAATTGAGAGGCGGCATTCTATAATGCCTAATTGGCTTTCTTTTGACGCGTCAAATTTCAACAAGTGCTTTTTCTTATCCTCATTAAGATCGGGTCAAGTAGGTGTATTATTATTAACATTGATTTCCCAAATGTTTTAATGATTCTTAAGAGAAAAAAAAACACAAATCATTTAGTTATATTTATTACAATTTAACTTAACGAAGATCCTTCTAAAGATCAAGAAAATGAAAAAGATGCCTATTATGACGCAAAATAACACAAACCTTTATCTGATATACAATTCGTGAAAGAATTGCAAGGACTGTGGGCTGGTATCACTAATACACAGTGTCGGGAAAATCCACACCGCACAAATTAACTTAATAAAATTCTTTTTTTAATTAAATTAATTTGTGCGGTAGGATTTTCCCGATACTGTGTATTAGTGATATACAATTATCGAAAGAGTTGAAGAATTATTATATCTAAGTTATGAGTAACACTGGGGGTACAGAAACAAATATACAAGAGATTTTATTAAAAATTCAACAAGCTTTTCGTATAACTAAGAGTGTATGGAAACAAGATCAAAATTCCAATATGTGAAAGTCTTTTGTACGGCTGTGAAATGTGGAAGGTTATTACCAACAGCTTCACGAATCAACTACAACAGGTATTTATCAACAAATATCTCGGTGTAAGATAATAGGATACGGTGGCTTGAAATTGCTAAACTAAAACAAAAATACCCTTGCCATCTTAAACAATGCAGAATTCTAGATACATATTTCGGCAACTAAGTTTCCATCCTCAGTAGAATTTACAAAGGAAAATAATGCTGGACGTAGTACCCTGGAAAGTACGCACTGCGCCAGAACACCACTTGAATAGCACTGAGTGTTATACCCTGGAAGGGAAATAAATAATTCACATGGTGTTCTGGTGCAATGCATATCTTCCAGGGTGCTTCGTCTAAGATTATTATCCTTTGCAGATTTTTTACTGAGTTGCCGAAATACGTATCTACAATTCTTCACTCATTGAGGTGGTAAGAATATTTTTGTTTTAGTTTTAACAGCCATATCAGAAAATCATTACGCATCTTTTAGTCAAATTGTATTAGCGATTAATAGTTATGGAGAAAAAGACAAGAATTCAGAATTGAGAGAGCAATCAGAAAACGTAAATGCTTAGGCATATTTTACCCCAGGAACACAAAGCAAGCACTTGCTCCAAATTCGTAGGGAAGAGGTGACAGGGGAATATCCAGGGTCACCTCGAAAACAACAATCACCCTACAGGCCCAGTAAGGTGGAAAATCATGGAGAGAAGTCAAACACCTTGCTCAAACTAAGATGAGATGGAACTCTCTCATAGAAACCCATGTCTCAATGAGGGAGAACGATATAGTATATTGCCGCGACCCTTGGTTGGTTTGGTGTTTTTATATAATTTATCTTAACTTACTGTTAAGAGTCATCAGGATCATTATGCATATTTGCGTATACACAACACAAATAGAGGTTTCACGACTTCACAACTTCAGAAATTAATACTTAATACTCCTCAGCGACCTTTATTATATCAGAAGATATTCAAAGGGAAAGTAATATAGGACAATTTCTTAAATAGAGGCTGTAGAAGCCGGAAAATGGAGGAGTCAATTGTTAGCGGTAAACAAGAATATTTCTGGAAAGAAAGTATGTTGTGTCTTCGGTAACCACAGCAACAAGGTGGTGTTGTTGAATGAAAAGGGGAGAGTTGTTGTTTGACCATAGAAGCGCCAGTTGATATTTTTGGAGGAGATATATTAACAGAAAAATTCATTTAACAGAAATATCGGGTGCCAAGGAAAGAATTTTAGACATACAAGAGGGAAGATGTTATTCTTATTGTAGTAAGCTTCAAAATATAATTTTCACTAAATTCTAATTTCGTCCATTTTCAATTGTTATTTCTGTGTTTGCCTAATAGATGTAACCAGGCTTTGCCGCGTTGGTACCTCCGCCATCCATGTCATTAGAAACACGCCAATATATTCTTATATGCAAGTCAAAATCTTACCAACTAGTTGTTCTAGTTGTAAAATCGTTAAATTCTCGAAGCGATTGAATAGAATGCTAATTTCATTGCAATCATAAATTTATTCAAGTGAACAAATTCGCACATCTACGGATGGGAAATGAAATTTTATTGTTTCTAATCAACTCTTCCTACTGCAGTTGCATCCAGCCCAGCATTTCCCCCATCTTATATCAGTTGGATATAAGCCATTACGGATATCTGTGGGCGTTTTTGGTATTCGAACGCCGGATGACCGATTTCCCGAATCTCCGCGATTGGGGATCGTAAACTTTCCGGACCATCCTAATAAGGAATTCTCTCAGCTGCCCCGTTGGCGATGACTAATAAATTTCCGCTGCCCCGTAGATTTATACGCATTGTAATTACGCTTTAATATGGAGGGATGGAACGGTCTTGTAACAATAATGACTTGGCAAAGGAGAAAAAAAAACGGATTTCGGTATTTCGAAGGGGCGGTAAGCAGATGCTCGCTTCTCAGTTACCACGAGCCAGGAGAGATGGATTTTTATAGCCCCGTTGGTTCAGGATGTCCGATTCTACCGCGAGATATTGCCTGCGGGTGTCTGCAGCGGAATTGGATGGAATGCACGAGAAGAGAAGAGAAACTTTTATTATGTTTCCAAACCCCGGTGTTCTTGATGTTCTTTAATTTTTGCAAGACTTTGAGGTTTTATTTCAATTTTATTCGTTTTATATACTACCGCGAGTACATATTTTATTAGCCACATTGATAAAAATCAATAAATGTATTTTCATATTTATGATAGAATTTATATAAATATCCTAAATGCCCAGGAAAGTTAGACATTTCAATATCAACACATTATCTCTTAAATGAAATTGAAATATTGCCTTAATTAATAAAGTAAATTAAATTTATTTAAAAAAATTAGGGCGGCGTCCTCCAGGTTAAAAGAAAACTGCTTCTTACTATGTTTTTAGAAATAAATATATGAAGAAAAAACGCGATTTGAAGATATAATTCAATTAACGCAAAATAAATAATATAAATTAATTTTAAAAGAAATTTTAGAATATTATTCCAAGAAAAGATCTTGAGGTACTTAATGCGAGTATTGAAAAGTACCTAACGTAGCATATAAATTGTCACAATATTTCAAATACAAAATTGTATTAACCTCCTTTGAGACCCATTTAGCAGAACGTTCACAAAGTAATTTTCTCTTGGTCTGCAAAACACTCCTCAGCGGCACATATGGTTTCATAATTTGTCGAAAATCTTTCACCTTTCAAATATTTTTTGAGTTTTAGGAACAAAAAATAGTCTGGCGGTGCTTAATTCTGAAAATAAGGTGGGTGGGTAAGTCATTCCACAGGAATTCCATCGGTTTTCTGCAGTGCAATTCAACGGCTTGTGAACAGCAACAACAGCAGCTTTAGCAAGTTTTCCGCGGTATTTTTCCACAATTTTCTGACGTAATTTAGTTAGCAACTCAGTAGAATTATACTTCTAGCCAGTTTTAAATAATTTTCTCAATTTTGGCTCACCAAATTATGGCAAGGATTTCTTTGAATCGTGAAGAACCAGAATGCTTCCACTCTCTGAATTGGTTTTAATTGCTTAGTGACAATAATTCAGCCATGCTCTGTCTATAGTGACAAGTCGATACAAAAAGTTTGAGGAATTTTCTTCAAAACGGCGGAAAATTTTCTTCAACGCCGTAACCTGAACAGCCCTCTGATTAGCAATAAAGAATTTCGGAATCTATTTGACCAACTATCCTTTATCCAAGTCACCATGAACGATGCGAAACATGTTCAGGGGAATCGTGCAATGCTTCTGCTATACATTTGAGCCCAATTCGTCGATCTTGTAAGATCATATCATGGACAGAATTAATGTTTTCCGGAATGGACACAGTTGCTGGTGTTCATCTTTGAAGTCTGATGTTTCTCTCTTAAATTCCGTGACTCAGTTTTTAATAGTGGCATACCCAGAACACTGATAGTCAGCAATAATTTATTTGCCGATGACTGTTTCAAATCTAAATACCTAATACTCTATGGATTTTGAATCAAAAAATTGACGGACTTCGTTTATTATATCAACTCGAGTTTTGAACTGCCTATGCTTCATACAGTTGTCAAGTGGTAACCTGGTGGTAACCTGACCGAACCTCAGGTGCTGCCACCTGACAACCATCTGACGACTGACGCCTGTATCGTAAATTTCTTTTTAACAGTATATTTACTCAGAATATTTCGACGTACAAGCGATATTTGTGCTTAAAAAATCATTTTGAACAAAAAATGGAATTAACTCGTGAACATTTTAGTGTCATTTTTTTTACAATTTTCGAGATGGATTATCTCAACAACATTGCATCCAGGTGCTGCCACCCGACAACTGACGCCTGCATCGTAAATTTCGGCCTTTTTGTCAGTATACTTACTCAGAACCTTCTCAGAACATTTTGACATACACGTGATATTTGGTATTTCGGCATTTGGCGATGAAGCACCATCAAAAACTAGTGTATAGCGGTGGTACGCGGAATTCAATCGTGGCCGTGCTTCACTCATTGACGAATTTTGTGAAGGCCGTGCAAAATCAGTTGTTGTTCCGAAAACATTGATGCTGTGCGTGGATTGATATTGTAGGATCGGCATGTGACGTATCGTGAGATTGAGGTATCCTTGGGTATTCCAAGTAAATACTCCAAAAACACGATCACGGTACTTCGTGGCTATGAGCCCTATGGGTCTTTCAAGATGAGCCAACAAAAGTTGTTCGCGCACGAAGCACTTCGAAGCAAATTGTCGCCTGCCTGTTTTTTTCGGAAATACCGGACATGTGACAACTGTATCATTGGTGCAACATCGGACGGTCAATTCTGAATGGTACACAACCATTTGTTCGCCAGAAGTATTCGGAAAAATAAGGAAAACCAACCGCCGAAGACGGATTAATTTCCACCAGGACAATCACATGTCAGCTATCACATCAGCTCAAACAAGAGAGTTTTTGGCATGGGTCATACGCAGTACAGCTCTGATTTGACCCCCAATGACTTCTTTTTTCCGCACATTAAACAAAGATGGTCAACGTCTTTCGCCGGCTGAAGAAGCGGTTGATGCTTCCAAAATGCATATTTTGTAGGTACCTCAATCGGAGTGGAAAGTGCTTCGAAAACTGGTTCAAGCGCATGCAAAAGTGTATTGATCTTCGTGGAGAATATTTTGAAAAACAATAAAGCCATGTACTATGATTAATTTTAGTTTCTGTTCTCAGCATCCCTTGTAAACGTATTTCGATCCTCTCAAGTACATTTTGCCAATTATCGATCCAATTGTCCATTATCCAGTTTTGATAATTTTTCACTCGAATCCAAACGTTTTTGACGATCATCTCGTCGATTCGCCAACACCTTCCTTCTTGCTTGTATACGTATACAATCAGGTAACGTAAGCGCAGAGCTTAAATTACGCACCATATTTATTATACCAGGGTTAACCATATCCATATTTTCTGTAATCACGTTATCTTTATGATATAATGAAGTAAAATTTTACTTTTATCAATAAATACATATTCACTACAGCACTGTATTAAACGAAACAACGCAATATAAAAATGGATGTTATTGTTTCACAAAATCGATTTGTGCGCCTGAGCAATATATTGTACACAGGCCAATAGTTCTTAAAGTTCCTCGATCGTTTCCTTGTTGATTTCCCAACGCGACGTAATGTACGCTTTTGACACCGCTGCTATGGTATAGAGGGTTACCACTGTGACATCAGGAACATCAAATCGGTATTAGTGCAGTCAAACTAAACGCTTTTCCATTTACGAATCTCCATGGAGACTCTGAGGTATCATAATTAGAAAGTTATGTCTCTCGACGGAGCACTTCTGCTTAATGCAGCATTAAATTCGCCGAACCGACTGTATCATTAAATGCTCTCCTATGCGCGTTTAATGCACGTCTGCCAGTCTCTCTCTGTCTGTCCGTGCCAACGTCTCTTTGGATTTAGAATGCAACGAAGAAGCCCCGATCTGCCCAGTCCCTAGTTCATACAGAACATTACTGCAAAGCGATATTCGCTCTCTAGAATTGACTGTAAGTTCCGACTACTTGCTATCTTTCGGCTATTCACGCTAGTTCCAGCTTAAACGTTTCTGTATATCGCACTACGATCGAAAGGCTAAGTAGATCAATTCCTTTACGCTATCGTTGCTTGTAAGGCTAATGACGAAACATAAGTTGATTTAATGGAGGAGATTATTATAATTGCAATTACGTGAAAGTGTTCTATTCGCCAACTAGAAATTTTTCTTTTGAAAGTGGCACTGTGCGTCAACAGTAATTGTTCTTCTACTGCTTAATTATTAATATTAATTCTTGTAGTCAACAATTTGTAGAAACTGAGTTATGCAACAGTATCGAATACAGTTTTTGAAGTATACTTATTATTAGAACAAGCAATACAATGACTGATCTAGGGGTTCCACCCATTAATTGGATAAATTACTCATAGAAGCTGCTCTAAACTACTGCTACACTATCTAACTGTTATTTAACACCGTCTAAACTGTATAAAAAGCTATTATGGATTTCTGTGTATACTTATATTATATTCACGATGATTTCCTCCGTACTTAAATATTGTAAACTTTTGTTGAATTATTTAATTATGTGTATTCTATTATCAACTGGGTTTTCCATATTATTATATTTTTGTGGCCCATTTATTGATAAAAAATTTGTGATTTTTTTCAAACACGTATGTATATTTCCAATATTTTAATTTCATGCTGTAATTTGTTTTTATTTCTGCCCTGTCTGACATACTCTTGTACTCATTCAAATTTTTGTTTATGCGGACGCACAAGCATTGTTCATCGCTCAGTTGCAGTCACAGATGAGCGGCGAATGAAACGCTTGTTTACTCCAATAACGAAGAAATTAAATGAATGCCAGAGTGTTAAAATAATACATCTATTTTGACACAACACAATACTGTTGCAACAACAACTTAAATACCTACCAACAAATAACATTTCTAGTATTTATATTAGGGCTTTACGCAAGCTAGCTCACCGAGGTCTCGATACATTGGAGTCATGCTGTCTCGATCGAGGCCTCCGGAAGATCGATAGAGACTATCGATGTATTTAAATGTACACAGGTGTGCGTATGTTTTGTCGAATGCACCTTGTTTGAAGTCCCTACATTTTCCCCTCTTTTTAATTATGTAGTAAAATTAGTTAACTATATAAATAAAATAATGAGAAACTATAGGAATTCATGATTTTAATGGCAAAAGTTTTTAAATTTGTTACATCAGTAATTAAGAAATGTACTTACAATAATTTGGTAAGATAATGTTTTTATTTGTGCAGATACAGAGTATGAGTTGACAAAAATAATATAAAATAGCACACATACTTATGCTCTCACATACCACAATAAAGGTTTTATAGAATTTATGTTAGTTAAATTAATTACAAATCAGAGTCTTAATAAAAGAAGCCACAGTGACCCACCTTCTGAAAATGATCTGTATTTTACTAATAATTTATTGAACATCTCCATTTTCTACAGAAAAAAATATATTCTGAACATTCTGAACATACAGTACTTATAAACAATTTTTTGTTTTCAAGCGACTTCTCTAGAATTGTGCAAGGATTGGTGCTCGAAATAGAGGATGTGTCAATAAAACGAAAGTCCTTTTCTAGTATATATTCATATAGAAATTCACTCTGATTTCTGATTGGTGCATGTAGTTTCTTTACTTTTTTCTCATTAAACTCGCATTGTGTTAGGTATGGTAGCAAAGAAATAAATCTACTTTTTACATAATTCTTTGTGTTCACTTATCATAATCAACACTCATTGTTTTTAAAAAAAATTATTTTATCTCTAGAAACCTACAAGAGTATAATATAAGAACAAGAAGTCTTCTAGTTTTAATGAAATTAGCAACTACTTATTACAAATAATAAGCTTGGATATTGCAGATGTTTTATCTCACGTAATTAATAAATCTTTTAAAGCAGGAAAATTTCCATCAGAACTAAAAGCTCCTTCGGTTATACCCGTGTACAAAAGAGATGATTCCTCTAATATTAAAAATTATAGACCTGTTTCTATACTAAACTCTTTTTCAAGTCATTGAGAAAATTGTCTCTAATCAGATAGCTGACTTTCTTGATAAACACAGAATATTGCACCCGAGTCAGCATGGATTCGCAAAACAAAAGTCAACTGAGACTGCGCTCTTTCATAGTTTCGAATGTATTTACATTGCTTTAGGTTCAAATAATTATATAGATGGCATCCTCTTGATTTAACATGCGCGTTTGATTGTGTAGACAGTAATGTTTTGGCGATGAAACTATATGCTATGGGGTTTAGAGGGCTTCCATTAGATCGGTTATTGTCGTTTTTAGAATGCAGAAAACTAGTGGTTAAATTGGGAAATGAACAATCGCCTGAATTTGACATTGATGTGGGTGTCCCGCAAGGTTCAGTTTTAGGTCCATTGCTATTCTTATTACACATCAATGATCTGCCGAAAAGAATAACTTGCGGGCTCCCTATTTTATTTGCTGACGATATTTTTGTTATTGCGAAGGCCACAACATTAGATGACATTAAAAAAAATTGAAAGAACAGTTGAAGAAGTGACGGGTTGGTGTAGTAATCATAGACTGATTTTAAATGAACAAAAAACAAAAATTATTAATTTTTATATACCGAAGCCTATGATAAATATAAACAAAAACTTCACCGACAGTGCATCTGTACTAGGTGTAATATTAGATAAAAATCTCAGTTGGGAAGATCAACTAGATAGTGTATGTAAAAAACTAGACAAAAACTATTATGCAATGTTACAACTAAAACAGCAAGACCTAGTAAATGTTTATTATTCATTGGTGTACTCTGTGCTTTCCCAGTTTGTGTGGCCACAAACTGGGAAAGAGTCTTTATTCTACAGAAACGTTTTATACGATTAATTTTTAATCTACCTTATAGAAGAAGTTGTAGAGAAACATTAAAAAATAAAAACATATTAAGCTTTCCCTGCATTATTATTTATAAAGCATTGACATACATTAAGGAACACATGCATGATTTTGAATCGCGTAGGGCAATGCATTCGCACAAGACCAGACAATTACATTTTATGACAAATTCACAACACAGATTAATGTTAACAAAAAAATCTCCGGCATTAATGAGCCTAAAACTATATAATAGTCTTCTGGGTGAGGTACGCGATGGGATGCTCCAAAATTTTCAAACAGCGCGTAAAACAGATGTTACTGGAGAAGGCATTCTATACCATTAACGAATATGTAAATGAATAGATTTTGTGTTTGTTTTTGTGATACATTATGTGTTGTAAATGACGTTGTTATATACTTATTTTATACATTTATGTATTTATATGACGATTCAAACCAATGTTAGATTGGCATACTGAATAAATATATATTATTATTATA
The DNA here is from genome assembly GCA_031763485.1 of Osmoderma eremita. Taxonomy (NCBI): domain Eukaryota; kingdom Metazoa; phylum Arthropoda; class Insecta; order Coleoptera; family Scarabaeidae; genus Osmoderma; species Osmoderma eremita. The sequence goes on from JARFOC010001341.1 coordinate 273,527, forward strand.
GTTATCAAAATAAGTACCATTTTTGCATACCGTTTTAGAATATCTTTTGATAGTTATCGAAAAAGTGTCAGTTAAACTCAAGTAATCGAATTATTAAATCAATTGCAATATCATACCTTCATTTTGAGGGTCGGTATATTTCTCCTACGCCTTCAAACAATCCCAAACTTTATGGAGTCATAGAATCGCGCTAAAAATGTGCGAGAAAGATCGTTGACCCGTTTCGTTGATAGACTATAAAAAAGAATTTTATGTTTTTTGTGACGATAAAATGTATCAGAATCCTGCGCTTTCTAGCTTTATTCGTTTTCCGCTTCCCGCCGTAACCCTATCGAAAAGCCATCACGATTCTAGTCAAAAACATTCGGGAAATCATATTCCATTCTGTCCCCCGAAAGCTTTGCTCCGACGGAAAGCCCTATCACAAACAATCGCGGGAAATTCTATCAATTTCCATCGGGGCAAACGTCTTAGGAATAATAAATTATTATTGGGATAGATGTAGCAAACGACAACAGCGGCACTATTACTGTCGTACATATGAGACGCCGTATATTTTGTGCGGTACGAGAAAAGTTGTACGATCTTTTAAGGAATAAATTGCGTTAGTGAAGTGAGCTTGGCGTGTATGTCGGACAAATGACATTGTCGCGAAATGGGTCACGAGATGTTCCATTGGATTATCTGCAATTTAGAATCGTAAACGGTGACATGCACATGCCGCATACTGCCCGAGTAGGTTGGAATCGGTCCAGCTCAGATGTGATAGAGTTTGCGAGTACGCTCCAGAAATTTTCGCTAGCGATAACCGTCTTTGAATATGTAAATATTACAATAGGTAAATTCTGTTATCGAAATACTGTTTGTGACATAAAAAAGCCAAAATTTACATTACAACTTTGTAGACTGATTTTATGGAATAACAATTAAATAGAAATACAGGTTTAATTTCTATTCTATTTGCAAGTTAATTTTAAACATATAAATCTTGCAAGTACGCTACTCATCATACAAAGGTATACTTTGTACCGATAGAGCTATAGAGTAGTCAATATCACTTCTTGGTCTTATCCAAATGCAAACTAAAGGTAAACATCGTCAAACATTAAACATCATTAAGACCCAAGAAACCTTGACTACAACACAAAGAGACGAAGGTAATGATGATGATGAAGTGATAATCAATGGAAATTCCTGATAAATTACGAAGTGGACGAAATTTTAAAGCACGAAAACGGTTAAGATGTATAAAGACACAGAGGATTCGATGGTATAGACACATACTTAAAGGAGATAGAGGAAACCCCATAAGAGCTTTAAGAGAATGGTATCCAGTGGCAGAAATACCAAAAGCAAAATGAAAAGATCAAGTAGAAGAAGGCATAAAATGATACTAAAAGGGTACAGAAATACGAAGAAAATAGTTAACAGGGCAAAATGACTTCAACAACTCTAAGAAAGAGTAGTGGAAAATGTAGTATAATCCACCACAACAAAGAAGATTAAAAGAGTTCAGCGATGAACAGCTACAATTCCCACGAGAATGTGAAGTTTTCATATACATAGCTTTGGAAGCAAAATCGGTTATTCCAAAACTTTTAAGCAAAAGCGAATATATCCACATGTAGTCGGCGAAGTGTTCGCATGAGTTTAAAAAGCCTTGTATGCTTGTACTGAAGATGAAGCTGAGAGGAGGCATTAGTCTAATCTTGCCAGGTCATATTACAATCAAAACACTATGTCAGGTTATTCTCGACGGTTGTGAGGGGCAGAATAAAAACTTCAATGCATATATGACGGGTATACACGCGTTGATGTTCTGACAAAATACAAAGCTCCCGATCACGTTTCCCAAATTTCCAACATTTGCAATTTAGAGATCACAGTTCTCTGCTTGCTGACCACTCATTCGGAAGGCTAGAAAAAGAATTAATACAGAATACAGGTTTGTTAGAAGAATATGTGGAAGTGTTTTCTGAAGTGGTTATGTACACTTGCTTTAGAATGGCACATGTATGACATTAAAAATCTGGAACACAGAAAAATTCAGAGAATATCCGAACCAAAATGAGCATGTTTGAGGAAAATGATAATCAATAAGGTTAAAATAAATGTTGGCACGTTCCAGTACTACTGATTTCATACGAGAAAGAATACATTCCTATTGACCTCCACCCTTTGCTTCTGCGTACCAGATAAGAAAAGAAAAGCGAACACAGCAACTGATGACAACAATGTTTGGAAACAAATGGGGAAAGAGGAAAAATCTTGGGTGGTACAGAAACTTGTTGAGTCATAATGACAGCTGTAATAACATTTTTTTGAGGAGTCTGAAGCGAGAAATGGAAGAAGCATAATACGTTTGGTAAAAGTAAAACAAGAATAAAGATTGTTTTGATAAAATTGCGTGCACAACCGGATAGATCCAGTCATTTTTTGTTTGTTTTATAACTGTGTGTGTTTTTGGTTAAAACAAAAATTATATTACTTCGTTCATTAACTAAACTCAAATAAATATATGTGAAAATTTTCAGTATTGCATTGAAGGCAACATTTGCCTTTTTTTTAGTTTGTCTTATTTTCTGAAAATGTGTTAGCGCTGGATTTAACTGGATTTGCACACAAGCTACTCGTGCCTCATGGATAGGTTTCTCTGAATCTTCATTTTCATGGTATAAAACTAGAATTTAGCTTTCTCTGTAAAACAGACAAGATTAAAAGTGATTTGGATATGAATATGAAGTGTCACGAAAATTTATATAATCTAATCCAGCGCTAATATGAAAATTATTGTTGTTAACATTTAGTTTTTTGATAATATGTTAGTTTATTTTTGTTGAGCTGATTGGTAGAGTGGCTAGAAAAAAAAACTAGCTTCATGTTTGCTTTATGTAGAATTCACAAGGCAAAAGTGATTTGCATTTCATTAATCATGTAGGTAACCCCGCTGCTGGTTGGATAACCAGCGTTCAGTGCTATGTAACACTCTATATATAGTTTTTACTATTCTTATTATCTTCTTAGACTTTAAGTAAAATATAACTTAGTCTTTAAATAACCCATAGTTCACATGTTTTTATTTATGTATTTGTATTTCTTTTACGATTCAAATTACTCTAAATTCCCACGTAATAATTTCCCATATCGACGACATTTACTTTCTAATTATAATCAAATATATTAATTCCTTTCTGAACCGCGTCTATTTTCCCAAACATAAATTTTATCATATATGGAATTTTTAATTTTACTTTGATTTATATTTTGAATAAAGTTAATTTAAGCGAACTTTGTGTTTCATCTAATCGTCGCCCGTCGTAAAGGCCACAGAACAGCAGTACGGTACGCTACATATCCAAAGCAAAGAACCAGATTTCTGTTTGGGTTAGAAGAGCAGATACATCAAAAATTAATATTACAATGTTCACTAAACACTAGTCATTAAAAACTACAAACCGCATCGAGATTACTCGCTAATGCAGTTAGTGAGAATCAAAAATAAAAACCTGGACAATACATAAAACTTTACTAGATGTATTAATTAATAAGGTATCTTAAATTTGTAATCCACATTTTTGCACATAATTGGAATTCAAACATATTTTAAACTTTTCGACGTTAGTGTACATGCAAATATATGTTCCAGTTTCTATATTATGTGATAACAGACAGGAAGAGATTAACCCTATTAAGTTAGCAACTACACGGTCTCGCACTTAGAACTAGCTACTAAATAACGGTTAACTGTCCGATACTAGCAAAGGGCGCCCCGTAATTATTCTGACATATTACGCGACACTCAAATTGTGGTCCGACATACTGCATTAGATGTGTACAGTCTGGTATAGGTAAGATGTCAACTCTAACACTGCTAACTACGTTTCACTTACTTCCGGAATAGCCTTATTTGAATTCAATGATTATATCTTCCTCGGAGGTTATCGTAGAATACTATCATTTATTGATATAAAACTTTGTGTCGCAACCAGAGCTTTAAATCATAAAGGCACAAAAATAAAAAGGTGTAGTAGTAAGATTTAAAATTCCATTGATTTTTTTTGGTTTATGTACACGTTTAGTGAAATGGTACAATTACATAATATTGTAAATTATTTTTGTTCATGTTTTAAATTTGTGCAACACACCGTAGAATAATTCAATCCTTCGTAAAACAATTTAGAAATAAGGGAAGCATAAGAGAGCATAAAAATATGGCATATATGGAAATTATAGTTCGTTGTTAGATAATACATGTTAATAATACATGCAAGTGTACCAAAAATATCAACTAATACCAATAACTGGGTAGTTGGAAAAATCTTAAAGAAATAGAAAATATAAATGTTCTTTAGGTTATTCTAAAGCATAATTTGTTATACATTTTATTGCTATCATATTATTTCTAGCGTTATTGGAAAAGAAACGAAAACGAAAAGAAAAAAGCATTAAAGAGGATGAACATTTTCAAAGCTTAACTAACAGAAAATGGTACGTAGCAAAATAAATCTAGGGAAACAAGGAAAATAAATCGCAAATTATGTCAGTTATTTCCCATTTGCGAGACACTCTGCATATAAAGGTGATTTCTAATGCATTACTATACCAATTTTCTTTAAAAATGATGCGTAATGAATTATTAGAAAATTATATCTGAAATACTACTACAAATAAGCTCTATTAAAAAAAAATGGTATTTTTTTCAGTAATTCTACATTTTGAAAAGAGAAACAAAAACCAATATCTACTATATTTGCTACTAGTTAAAGAATTAAGAACAACTAAAGATTTCCATAATTTAAAAAGTAGAGCAAAAATGTAAAATGTCCTAAAGAATGATGGTCATTTTCTTGTGGTATGTGCCCAACTTATTGTTAGTTACACTCATAAGTCATTGGAGTTGTCATGACCCGGAGCATATTGTTTTATTTTGTGTGTTTAATTCAATCCCAAACTAAAGACCTCTATGTTTGATCACTTTAAGAACATGGCGTTGGAAAGAATAGGGTAATATTTTTGTTTTTACCTTCTTTTTGTGATTGGTTGGCAGTTGAGGCAAGTTTACAATGGTGAAAAGTTGACACTTCCCCATATTAAGTTTATGTTGTATAAATTGAAATATTACTAGTACTCTCAAATGCCAGTGTTATATACGTAGTGTTGTAGTTTGGTTTCGCTATTTGCGTTCTTGTTAATCTTTGGACTTTAACAGTTAAAACCAAATCATTTTATAGCTATACAGGCAAGGTTACAATTATAATAGGTAATCTCTTGGAAATAAGGTCAATTTTCATGATAATTTATAACGATACATTACGGTGCTAATATGAATCGAGAAGTAGAAGCTAGCTCTTAGAAGAAACCCCAAGGGCAGCATATTTGATGTGGAAAATACTTATGGAACAGAACACATATGTTGAAATGGCAATAGAAAGGGCTCGAACAATATAACCATTACCACCATATCATTGCAACTTAAATCCAATTGAATTAACCTCGCGCGCAAGTAAAACATACACGTTACCAGAGATCAAAACACTGTTTCGAGGAATTGGATTGCGTAAATGTTTAGCGTTGGGAAAATTGTGATAAATATTGATACATTCACAGTGTAACAGAAAACAATTCTTTTCTTCTAAAGTATTGTTTTATGATGTTTCGTAACTATTTATTTCGGATAAGTTTAAGAATTGTTTTCCTTTGGGTTTTACTCAACATTTGCGATGCCTTCATACGTTTTTCCTTGAAATAAGCAATTTTCATTCATTTTCGGAAATATTGACAGTATGAGTACGTCATCACTTTAACTGCCCCCTGCAACAAACACCCGTGCCAGGTAAACAGACAAAAAACCCTCTTCGTTCGCTGTATACAGAAGGTATCCATTTAATTATTCGAATCCTAAATTATATTTAATGCCTCTCTTATTAAATACAGTGGTGTCCGAAAACATTGTAATCCCTATTACATTGCAAATTTTCAGAACGAATGAATACGTAATTAACCCGTGGTTCAAACACAGTAAAACTTTGTTTTCGTATAATATTTTTAAATGAATATTTGTCGGCCTGTGATTGGTTGAACCCTTCGGCGGTCCAGGTAATTTTGCAATTCTTCTTCGAGAGAAAATTCTCAAAGCAAGGGCAGTTAGTTCTCAAATTCGTTTTCGGCTACGCGCCGCTACGTGATCTTCGTCCGATCAAAACGCGACAGCGGTTTGTTCTCCACCGACCAGGACATTAAATGAACTCCTTTCCGTTCGCCCAGGACACACAATGTACGTCTCGGTCCGATTGCGACAAAACAACACCTAGTCTTCGTCCGACCAAGACATGACCCGGAGCGTTTGCTCTTCGTCCGTCCAGCACAGAACAAAGTGTTCCTCTACGTCACGACAATACCATGTGTGAGAAAAGTGCTTCAGTTAGTTACATAGGATTTTTCAAATATGTTCCCACTTTCATAAGTGTTACATAAAAATCGATTCCGGAGGATTGAAATAATTTTTTTCTTATGTGACCGGTCATCGTTCATGTCGACGATTGTACACACACATTGTAGCATCTGAAATTGTACCGGGAACAACCGAACTTCGCGATGCACAGCTATAGCCCTTCCGGTGTGTCGGAGTTATCCAGTCAACGGCGAGATTAATCGCGCAGAGGTGTATGCGGACGGTCGACGGTACCGAGAGATATTACCTCGCAACTAGGACGACCAGGTTACACGGAGAATTTTGATTAATTAGTCGCCACGGACGCTTGACGGCTCATTCGAGATTGCCGGAGCGTCAAAATTTTAGTGCGACGCTACTGATGTCGTCGCTATTGTACGTGGGTATCATGCCAGTATGATTCCGGTAGTAGCGCTGGTAAACCTGAATGTTCCCTTGTTTGTAGTTAAAAAATGCTATGCCTGAAGGGATTTGGCTAAATTTGGCACATGGCTGATGAATGCTAGGGCGAATCTAATTTTATCTAGGACAAGGGATTTGGTTTTCAAGTACTTAATACTAAATTAACAAATATGCAACTGAAGAGAAACTATCTGAAAATCAAAATTATTATTGTTTTAAACATGAACACCTGCTATGATATGTTAACTATTTATATTTTGATTTTTAAGGAAAGATAAAGGGTTTATCAAATCCCCGTTAAACAAAGTAGGGGTAAATTTAAGCCTGTTTGTTTAAGGTCGAGAATTGTTTGTGGCTTATTTATGTAAATCTCAGATTTCACATAAACCCCTAGAAAAAAGTCCGCGAGTGGGGTGAGATCACATGGTCTTGGTGGTCAGTGGTACCATTTTTCGAAATCACGCGTTCAGGAAACGGTTGTTTTGCAATAAATCGATTGTCTAATGTGATGTGTGACAAGTTGCACCATCTTCTTGAAACAAGGCATTGTTTATGCCAATATTCCTCAGTTAAGGCCAAAGATATTTCTTTAGCATAGGGTTTCTTAAACCTTTTGGTGTGGCGACCCCATAATATTTATGAAAACTTTGTGGGATCCCATAAGCATTGCAGGCAGATATTTTTTCTTGCAGTGTTAGACTACTAACTTTAATTTTTAGTTTTAAAACGTAAGACGTAAGACAATGTGAAAATTTTATTATAAAAATAAAGAACAAACATAAAAAATATCATACGATAACAAAAATAATTCTGGCCATTAAGTGTAGCCACTTGAAGGGACACTACTATGAAAACCCACTGGGAAGGGTGTGTCTGTTTATTTTTAATAATATTATCAAATCTTGGCAAACTATTAGACACCGCCGGACGAAGCACATGTTCAATATTCTTTAGATTTGACCGACACTTTGATTTTATGGTGGTTAAAGATGAAAATGTCGTCTCACACAAATATGTTGTAGAAAAGGGTAAAAGAATGTTTATGGCAGTTTGGGAAATCGTTGGAAATTCTTTTGGGACTTCTACCCAAAAATCTTCTAAGGACTTCGTAGTAAAATGAAATTTTAACCCCGAATCATTTGATAACTCGACAAGTTCTTCTTGCGATTTTAGTGGCAAATGAGTAATATTTTCCAAATTAATTCCGAATGGTTACAAAATCCATATTAGTTCTTCGGCACTAAAATTTTGAAGGGAAATATTGCTCAGAATTTTTCTCAAGACACCGAAGATGTTCATTTAATACTTTTGGGAACTCATCTTTTTGATGATCAGTTTTATCATTTTCACTTGTTGCAACAAACATTTCTAGCGAACCTTTTTCCACCATGGTTCTCCATATGGCAATTTTCTTATTAAAAGCTTCAATTTTTGATTTGAATATGAATATGTTGCAACTTTTTCTTTGAAGCGAAAAATTTAGTTCATTTAGTTTTTCAAATATGTCACTCAAATAACATAGTTTTTGCAGCCACAACTTATTATGGAATAAATTCACTAAACCAAATTTTTGAGAGAAGAACTTCATCTTTTAATTTTAATAACCTTTTTAAACTGTGGCCCCTTGAAAGCTACCTTACCTCTGCATGTAATAATAAGCTTTTGTATTCAGAGCCCATGTCTTTACAAAAATTTTAAAACAAACAGCTGTTCAGAGCACGACTTTGAATAAAGTTGACCACTTTAACACTATCTGGAAGCACAACATCTAACTCCGCTGATATTTTTTTGGCCACCAGGGCCTCTCGATGTATCATGCAATGAGTAAACGTTATATGTTCATTGCCACTTTTGCTTAACTTTGGCTAGAAATCCAATTTTTTCACCGACCATTACTTTAGCATCGTCTGTGTAAATGCCAACACAATTCTTTCCATTGCAAACCTTCTTCTATGAAAAATTCATTAACTTTTACAAAAATGTCCTCTCCTCTTGTGTGTCCATCCAAAGAGCGACAAAACACAAATTCCTCATGAATACATCCTTCGAAAATATATTCAACATATATAATATATATATGGGCCAAGCTGGTAATATCAGTTGATTCATCCAACTGGATTGCAAACTTAGGACTCATTTTAAGTCTAGTTATTAGCTGCTGATGTTGATCTTTATTAATTTTCGAAATTCGATTCGAAACAAAATCGTTGGGTAATTTTGAATTTTACGAATTTTATCCGCACACTTTTTGCCATGAACTATTTCGAATATCTTAATAGCAGCCGGCGATATTAGATTTTCTCCAATTGAATAGGCCTTCTTATTTTTTGCAATTAAAGAAGATGTTTCATATGACGAAAGTAAATACTAGACCCACAAAGTGATTCCACAGGTCCATAGATAACTGTAATTTGCGCCCTATAAGCGCCTCTTTACTATATGACCTTTCCAAGTTAGCCTACTATCAGTAAAATCCAAGATATATAACCATTGCCGTCTTGAGTTATTTTTACTAGATTTATGTTGAGTATAGTACAGCGTCCTTTCCGAAGGGTAAATGTTATGTGGGACGATTTAGAGTCGTTCAATTTTATTTTCCATTTTTGCAACCATTCTTGGAGGACTGCTAGATATTCTTATAATTTTACTGATTATTGTTCTGAATGTCGGCAAATCGGACGTGTGCAGTACATATAGGTTTGGACCTAATATACTTTCTTGCGGAACCCCACAATGTATATCTATGTGGGAATTTCTGTATTGGTCTTTATTTCAAACTCATTGTTTGTTATTACATCTGTTATTGGTACCTTCCATGTGTTTACATGTTCTTATTTCCGCTTTTTGTGTTGTCCAAGTTGGAGAGGTTGAAGCTACCTTTCAAACGATTCGTTCTGATTTTAATTTTCAGCTCGTTGTTTAATTGGTTATATCTTCTGCTTTCAGGTTTTTTTTTCTGCGATTAGTTTCATTATTACAAGTGGTATATTAATCGAGGTTGTTTGAGGTATGCAATTTGAAGTAGCAGTTTGCCGTAAAATTTGAGATTGTTCGTTTCAGCGTCTATGTCCTGATTTTCACATAGATGCACAATCTGAACTGGATACCATATCTGTGTACGTGGAGGAGATGCACTTCATTATTAGAAAGTCTTAAAACTAAAATAAAAATAACCCCTTCCCATCTTAATGAGAGAAGGGCACTATATACGTATTTCGGCAACTAACTAACTAACTAAGTTTCCATCCTCAGTAGAATCTACAAAGGAGAGAAATGTTATACGAAGTACTGTGGAAGATATACTCTACACCAGACCACCACTTGAATAACAGTGCATAACTCAATAAATATATAAAGTTGCGAAGAATGAGAACTAGTTTATCCTACAGCACCTTTAATTACCAAAATACCGAAACTCGTTGTATACAGGGTGCAAATATAAACATTTCTTAATGATCTCTCTTTTGATAACACCAACGTTTCAAAAGTTATTGTCAACGTGCGGTACTTTTTACGCAGCCTGTATTTTTACCTACCTCGAACCGAGATGTCCTAAATATGTAACATTTGTTGTGGGCATTATATAAGATTTGCTTTCACTTCTACCTACCTTTCGAAACATTACTTAATAGACTAATACTGTAGGTCAGTATCTACTCACCGTTAAACTTCCACCATTTCTTATTTTCCGAAGTTTAACTGGTACGTACATAATAAATTAAATACCGGAAAGTATTACACGCTCGATTGTTCAGAAAACGCGCATAAATTTACGTACGAATTGAAACCGACGTAGTTAAGGAAATTTACATAGGTGGCAGGTCGTAAATTTTACAGTTATAGTGATGTTACTTACGAATTTTAATTATGATACATGAAACAACTTTTCCTTTTGGGAGTGTAATATTATTCAATTAACGTTAACGCATAATGAAATTTATCAAATAATTTATCGTTTTCCTTGGATTGCTTACGTCATACTATTGAAAATATATACCTACATACATGTGAGCTTTAAGAAAACGGCAAAATATAGAGCAATTTATAATCATTCGATGTATTTTTTTGACATGAGCACGTTCATTGTGATTCAAATTTAACGTTCCTTGGGGGCACATTCTTCCTGTCTTTGTTGTAAACATTAGTAAACACGTTTCTATTCTGGTGTAACTTATTTTGTATATTGCGTGTACTCGCAACAACAAAATAATCAATCAAACAGATCATACAGAGGAGGAACTGTAAGTGCATGTAGACATATGATTTTGCTGATTATAAACGCTATTAATGGAGATAAAATGCTAATTATAACTACATATAACTTTAATGGAAAATCGATGTCTGTATCTAATTTAGATGGAGCGTATCCTCAAGTGTAGTCCTATTAAATTGAGTCATAAATATTATTTCTTTGGTGCTTATTATGGTGCCTAAACTTGCAATAAAATACTCTCACCGCCACGCAAAATGGGCACCTTTTTTAAGTCCAAAGCTGTCTATTAGCGTTGGAAATGAGGGGTTTTTAACAAATATTAGGCAGTAATCACTTCTTCTGATTAAATCAAACGACAATAATTGTAATAACCTTCTTGTGATTGATTTCCTATGTTAAGAACTGGAGGATCTACGATTTTAGATATGTACAGTGACTCACAGTGAAAATGATGCAGTGGTATATAATTTGGTAAGAAGCTGAAAATTTTTGGAAAAATAATTATTTGGAGATAGTAAATTAAATATATTATATCTGCTATTGTTCAAATATATTACAGAAATAAAACAAAACTAATTCGAACAGGTATTACGAATTCTAACCATATACCATTACAACGGTTACGTTTTCAACATGAAAGTGAAAATGATTCATCTACAATAATAATGAATTCATTATTTTTGAAAGTTGAAAACGAAACAATCAATATTTAGTTGGGTTTTCTTTTTCTAAACGATTCTACACACTTTAATTACACACTGGTTCAGTAATATAATCATCTCAAACCTAATAACTAAAGTGCCTGTTTTTCGTACCGGTGAGTGTACTAAATATAAAGTGCAATTATTTAGAATTCTTTTAGGACAACCGTAGATAATTGCACAGCTCTATCGAAAATTTTAATCTGATAGGAATTTATAAGTGATGAATATTTCTCAAAGACAATTTCTTGGTATTCTTTGCAATTACTATAATGATTGATCGGAATGAATATCGGATCACATAGCTTTGATTAGTAAGGAGCGAAAACAACTTAAAAGCATTAGCTGTGGCATTGGTTTTGGTCCCAGATAATATCTGACGGAAAACATCGGAAATGCCAAAACAATCAATCGATAAAACTCGATTAAAGGTTCATGGTATCTTGTTAGAATCACCACACCACGCGAATGCATCAGCAATGAAAGTGAGTTTAGCATTCGGAAGGAAGCTGACGACGCATGTTATACAGTTATGGGCAAAATAATAAATACACTCTTGTATTTAACATATATCTGCATATACATCAAAATTAGTCCACAATGTTTTTGTAATTATGGCCCGGGTGGTGTCAAAGTCGTTAATTCTACATGTAATGTATTTGATAATAAAGATGAAATTACTCCAAAGGAGTAAATACGATAATTTGGATTGATCACTGAATAGGACATTCCGCCATCTTTTGTTACCCTCTTCTGCGGTCCAGTTTAGATGCTCGCGTGTAAATTGTTGTCTGTTCTTCAGATGTCTCTTTCTCAACAGAGGTACTTTCCGCGGCGATCAAATTATGTTCCATCAATCTTCTACGAACTGTTGTCGATGAACTTTAGACATTAATTTTTGTTAAAAATTTTAAACATGTTGCAAATGGATCTTTCTTGAACTCTATCAATATACGGCGGTCCGCCTGAAGACTCGTTTTTCGAGATCGACCTCTTGTTTCATTTTTTTTTTGAATTTCAATGCATTTTACACCATTCCTAGTGAGCATCCGATTGCATTTGCAATTTTTCTATAAGAATATCCATCTTTTGCGAATTTTCGAATTAAACTGCGTATTTCAGGCGAACAGTGTTTCTTTCGCCCCATTTTTTAGGTTTTTTTCAAATAATAATGCCTAAAATAGAATCCTAAACAGTGTATTCAATAAGTGGCATGTACACTTACAGAAATGGAGCAGTAATATTGCTGTATTTTCAAGCTTTCTTTGTATTTATTTATTTTTGTCCAGGCAGACAACACTTTATGACAGTTAACCTTGCACAATGACAGTTAGCTAGCCATACCGGCAATATCGGTAACATTAATATCAAACCAATGCTATGCCATAACGCTTCAATGGAGGAAACTGCATCTAGGGACAACAGTTTCACGATAATATTTAACTTTCTAATCCTAAAGTAACTGTATATATTATTTTGTCCATAAGTGTAAGTAGAAACTCGAGTCCGTCTTAATGGCTTTCGCTTGATATGGTGATTCCAACAAGAGACCATGGACCTTTAATGGCTTTTTATCGGTTAATATCTGACCAATTTAAAAAAATAGATTGAATGATAGATGGAGAAACAGATTTAAAATTCACGACAGAATACACTCTTTTCACACTGGCAGTATAACTGAGGTAAATGACACCATTGACAAAAAGTTATATTGTTTTCACAAATGACTACATAGAAATATTTCGGCTACAAAAATTACAATATGTAATTATGTAACAACTACAATAGATGTTCAAAGTGAGCTACTTCATGTTCGCGATACAGTGCCAATCCCCGCTTCATGGTGTGGAAAACAGTCTTTGCAATGTGTACAAGGGTGATTTGATTTGAGTATTCCCATTTTCTAATTTTATACACCAGTTCAACTTTCCATAAAGGAAATTTATTGTAATAAACAATTTTTAAGCTTCAATAAATTAACAGAACACATACCTACACAAGCACAAAGAGAATTGTTTTGTATTTGCCCCTGACAACATATTTCTTGAAGAAATAATTTCACAGCTTTGTGGAGGACAAAAGGATTCCATCATATGGTATAATAAACACGTGAAACAAACATTTAAAATCAAAAATAATGCTTACCGCATACTAAAAATTTTGCGTGCAATACAGTATTCTACAGTATATTATATTTACTAGGCTTCATGTTAATAAGTAATTCCAGTAAAGTCAGGTGACGTCATTACC
>JARFOC010001341.1:287643-299529 GCA_031763485.1 Osmoderma eremita
GGAGGATGCCTGGTCGCTCGTTCAATATTCCGTATCGTAAACCAAACGTTAGCACATGTCTTTAAGGAAAAACCAGATCTACCAGAATCCGGATAATAGTGCTTAAATTAGTCGTTGTTCTTATTGCTACCGCGGTCGACATAATGTTAAGATTCCATCTAAAAACCAGGAGGATGGATTAAGAAATGAAACCATACATAGGTGATTACTTACTTGGTGAAGTGATGTCATCCGCCTGGGTCGTCGATCGCGCCTTCTACCTCGGATACTAGGTCCTATTGTAGAGCGGATGGCATCCTAGAGTTCATCAAACAGGTCCAGGTCCTTGAGGTAGCTCAGAATCTTGTTCAATGAGAAATTTTTCAGGTCAGCTAGGGAAGTAATGTCCTTCCCAAAGATGGAGTACCTGATGCGGGTGACCGCAGAACAGTGGCACATAACGTGCTCTACAGTTTCTTCGTCCTCCATGCACGGCCGGCATTCGGTTTGTTCCGATAAGCCGATTCTGTGTTGGTGGTTTCTGAGTCTGCAGAGACCTGTAAACACAGAAGTAATTATTTTGATCCTTTTACGATCAAGTTTTAGTAATTCTCTGGTTTTGACATGATTGGGTGAAATGCACTTCTTCGCATGTACCAAACAAGGAGAACTGCTCCAAAATTGGAGTACTTTCTGGTTAAAACATTAACCAGAAGCAAATTTGTCGTTTGACTACCAAAATCGATATGCCAATTGCCGGTTCTGGACCCCGGAAGCACCTCGCAGCACCCTCATTACCTTGAATGAGGGAGTAGCCCGGGACTCAGATTAGGATTAGTTTGTTGGACGCCCCAATTATATTCAGAATAGTTGTACAGCTCAAGATCAGTTTAGAGTGGCATTTATGCGCCTCCAATGCATTCAATACAGCCTGACTGTTACTGAAAATTTTTATTGACTTGTGCTTGAGGTTTTTGTTCAAAATCTCTCTTGCGCACATCTCACTGGCGTAGATTTCGGCCTAAAAAATGGTTGCATATTGCCCGAGGTTGTAACAATACATAGGAATCATCATTTAAAATATAAATAACAATTTGAGTTTAAAAAAGGATAACCCAAATCGATTGAGGTACATCTCAAGCCTTTGGTTAAATATGTTGTGTATACGTAGTGATTTATAGTGCACACAGTAATTGCCGTATTCTCCCTATAATTTCACAATACAAATTATCATAGCATGTCCGGTAATCCATTGGTACCTCAGGTTGATTCTTACCAGAACTATATGTGACAACGGGTGCTGGCTCGCTAGCGGCATCTGTAAAAATAACAAAATGAATTACAAGCTGCAGCGGCATTCGGTATCGACAGCAAAAGAAGAAAAGCTACAAGAAGTACATGTATGGCGTACGGCTTAGGCGCGATGATGGTAGCAGATGCAAAACGCCGTAACATTCGTTAAACTGTACTACTTCGGTCCTCTGTGTATTAAAATGCCGGCACACGCATTCAATAAGCCCAAGTTGCGTGGTAATTTTGCCGTTTCACCGTTTAATTTAATGTCTTCATGCCCAAACCGGTAATTGAATCTCTACCCTCGGGTTAAAAGCGCGCGAGCTTCCGTCACACATAAAACCTGCTCTCATTAATATGTATATATGTACATATGAGTTTAATTTGTGTGCTAGCCCCTTTTCACTACTCTGTATTCTTTTGTAATTACAATTGTCTTATAAACTAATATTTAGAAGGCAAAACTAAAGCTTCATTCTCATTATCTCATTTAAAATCCCTGAAAGTGCATACGGTAAAAGTAAAAATCACTTCTAGAAAGTAAACACTTCACGTACATATTTTAAGGAAAGATGTATTCTAAAAACTCCATTGCTAATCTGGTGTTATGCGTGGGACAACCGTCTTGCATAAACCAAATTGCATCAAAATCGGAGTTACCAAGCAAGGGTATGCAGGTCCGCTCAATCACGTAATACTGTGTAATTTTTCTGTACTCTCAGATTACGGTAAAAAGTACAGTTTGTTATATTCATTTTGTAGCTGTTATGCCATACAGGAGAACGAAAAAGTAATTCTAAGTAAGAAAATAAATAACGATTCTTATTAAATTAAACAAAGGAAAATAAACACTACAATAATACAAAATAAATTGAATTTTAACAATGTTACTTTATGGAGGGTTCGAAAATAGCCCCATCCGCGGTCAAACAATAGCCGAGTCTATCGTAACACTCCCGCCTCAGTGCCTCGAGATTTCTAGGGGTTATTGTCGCAAAAATTCTCAATAGGTCTACGTGCAACTCTCTATTATTGCAAAAACGCAAAGATTTTGTTTGACATAACCTCCGAAAAAAAAATCGCAGGGATTGAGGTCGGGTGATCGAGGTGTCCATTTGACCGTGCCCTTCCCGGAAATAACACGATTAGGAAAGGTGTTTTCTAAATACTTCATTACTAATCTGGCGTTATACGTGGGACAACCGCCTTGCATAAACCAAATTACATCAAAATCGGAGTTAAGTTGCCGGACAGCGGGCATAATTTTCGGTCGCAGCAAATCGAAATATTTCATTCCATTCAAATTTCCGTCGATATCAAATGGTTCTATAATGTTATCACTCAACCGCCCAAACGTTAAGCTTTTCAGGGTATTGAGTTCTTACATTACGAACCAGATGTTGATTTTCTCGAAACCAATATCGCAAGACTTAGAGATTATGCTTGGCATGACGTGAAAAGCGGGACTCGTCGGAAAACATACAAATTCACTTCCACAAAGGTGTACCGACTACCGATGAGCCGTTTACGGTGAAACGCGTCTACATATGGTGGAGGTGATGGCATTAAACGCTTTTTCTAAAACTATTACTATCAAATTTTGATATTTATGTATTTAATTCGACTTTCGTGGATAGTTATTCTATGCCTTGGTTAGTTCTTGTGTTTTTGTGCTCTTTTGCTATTATTCTGTTTACACATAAGGAATTTTACATTCAATAAATATGCCGATATGGTGTACGGTTCCTGTAATAGAAATGCCAACATGACAAAACGAAAATGTCGCATACGTTTGCCAAACCGGAGACATCCTAGTGGAAATGTATTTCGAAGGCTGGATCGACGTGTTCGTGAAACTGGTTCGTTCAATACAAGAAATGCTAATACTGGTCGACCAAGACAAAAGCGTACAATACAACTAGAATAACGAGTTCTAGATGCGTTACAGGAGTAAATGACAGTTAGCTTCATCATTAAATATCCCGAGTAATTACACCGTTCAGAGAAAACTTTTTTCACCAATATATTGTTTCCAAAGTTTATCCGCTCTATGAAAACGATAACATTTCCAATAAATTTTTGCAATACATTTTAAGACGTATTCTTTGGAGCAGCGAGTCTATGATTACCAGAGATACTGAATTTAATACTCATAATTTTCACCACCTTCGCAGAGAAAAGTCCGCCTGGATATGGGCACTAAAGGTAGTTTTCGGTTAACGCTTTGCTGGGTATCATAAACCACACACTGAGAAAAATATATTGTGGTTAACTCAATTGTGTAAAAATTACCCAAATTTTATCTGCATGATCTTCTGGTCTCAATTCTTTTTGTTTGAAGTTTCATTATAGAGCAGATTTATGCAGCGACTCCTCAAGATGCTGACGAAGTTAAGGACATAATTAACACGGCAGTATTAGAAATTACACCATAACGAGGCGAGTGGTACGGACGATACCTCGCAAATTGCAACTATGTATCATTCGAAACAGATAGATTTCAATTCCAACAATTATAGTGTCATTTATTATCAGATAAATACCCAGATGAGACAGTCCTATTATAAAATATACTGTAGTTTAACATTTTTCAATATGTGTTATTTTGACATTAAATAATTTAGGAAATCGTATCTCGCGTAATGTGTAGAATTTAAAACGTAAAGTTCACTGATGCAATTCAGAAACTTTTACGGTACCAAGTACTGTATACACGTATGCTCAGCTCTCACCGGGGTGCGAGATTATATTGTACTTAGCACGATGTGGCATACTTGCATTTATCCCCGCCCGGCAGACTCGTCGCGCGCAACGCCTTAACACAACACGCCTATCTGAATCATTTTGTATCTGTCTATATGCAGCAAAGTTTTAAGAAGTGATCGTCGATTTCGGATACACTATGTTAGTTTATACAACTGCAGAGAAGATACAATTACAATATGGTGTTTTGCTGGAGATTCCTACCAAAGTACTGTCGATCTATTTGCCGTAGGGCAAGTGGATCGTCCTATTCCTTCGCATTCGACGATTGAAAGGATCGTTTGGGCGGGTAGGTGATAACATTATAGGACCATTTGTTATCGACGGCAAATCGAATGGAATGAAATATTTGGACTTGCTGTGAATGCAAATTATTCCCGTTGCTCGTTAACTTAACCCCGATTTTGATGCAATTTCGTTTATTCAAGACAATTCTCCCGCGCATAACACCTTTCCTAATCGTGTTATTGCCGGGAATGGTACGATAAAATGGGCATCTCGATCACCCGACCTCAATACCTGCGATTTTTTTCTGTGGGGTTGTGTTAAACACAATCTTTATAGTTTTGCAACAATAGCGAGCTTGTAACAGTTGCAAGTGGAACTGTTGAGAATTTTTGCGACAATAACCCCTAGAAATCTCGAGGAAGTGAGGCGGGAGTTTTACGATAGACTGGGATATCTAAGTTTTTTTTTAATATCGCATTGCTTAAGAGTTATCAACGCATAATAGTGTTACGTTTAAAGTACCAAAAAACGAGCGATTAGAAAAGATTGCCACTGTTCTTACACTAGAGAAGTCTATAAAGTAACAAAATTTCATTTATATCGGAAGTAATGATTCTATTAGAAAATTGATTGGATTTAATCAAACTACCCAAAAGCTTCAAATAATATTTTTCACAACAAAACTTAACTCAATGTGCAATGGATGTATTCCGAATGCACATTAAGAAACGCCGAAAATTAATGTGAATAAACGTCATTATTACGGTGTTCAGAGGCAGGTGTAAACCAAAGCAATTTGTCGCATATTTTGTAAACAGAATTTACGAAGCAGTTGCAATTAAAAATGTGACATCACGAACTACAAAGGAAATGAGCGATTAAGACAGTGAAAAATAGTATCCAGCAGACATTGATATTTTACTACCAATCGATCACAGACCGCTTCTCTTGCTAAGGTCTATTTGGTACTTTACCGCAGAGTAGATTTACCGTACTTTTGCTTATTATCTTACAATTAATTAACAAAGTATATATCCCGTATAAATGTTTGAATGAATGGATTCCGGCTTATTTATGTTCAAATATATTTGACAAGATCCCTTTTTCTTCTTAGCCATTGGCTGCATACTATACTAAAGCATGCTACACTTTGCAAGTACACACAGTTAATTGCCTCCCTTCTTACTATCCAACAATTTTGGAAGAATCTCTCGTTCGTTTCCCTAAAGAACGAATTCCTCGTAAATGGAAAATAACACTGATCAACAATATTTCAGATTTATTTTATTCCACGAGGTAAAGTGGGTGAACTTGGTAGTACTTTTTACACTTATTTCATATCTGTTTTTAGAATTTTTCTATCAGGCCGGGTTTCAGAGTGAGAAAGCAATGAAATTTTGTGAAAGTATGTATTAGAATATGTTTATAAATCATGAAAAAGTACAAAGTAATATATTTACTTGGAAAATGTGCTGATATATGACTTTCGGCTGTACTTTGCATCAGAAACATCTCTCTTTAGCGTCCAGCAAGTCTGCCAACATAGCAGGGCTTCATTTGCCTTGGTATTTCTTCTCCATGAGTAGAATGTCCTGGTGAAATCTTTCGCCATGCTCGTCACTGACTGCTCCATAATTATTTAGGAAAAAGTCCAAGTGGGAGCCAAGAAAGTGTATTTTAGACTCATGTTGCAACTCATGGCTTTACATGATGCCAGTAGATTGTTAACAATCTCTACGTAGTTTTCGGCTTTACGATTTCCCAATAAGCCGCCCCAAATCTCCTTAAAAGTCAACCATACTGTTTTTTCGATTCCATTTAGCGCCTCAACAAATTTTTCATCTCCAAGTAGCTGTCTGATCTGGGGTCCCACAAAAATACCGTCCTTTACCTTAGCATCACTGATCTTAGGGAACTTACTCCTCACATATGAAAACCAACTGTTAGCTTTATCCATACCTTTGACAAAGTTTTTCATCAACCCAAGCGTAATGTGCAAAGGGGGATAATATTTTTTTTAAGGATCAACAAGTGGAGTACCAATGACATTCTTATTTCCTGGTGTCAGTGAAGTTCGTTTTGGCCACTCTTTCTCTTTATAATGATTTTTCCTATCCCGACTGTCCCATT
The DNA here is from genome assembly GCA_031763485.1 of Osmoderma eremita. Lineage (NCBI taxonomy): Eukaryota > Metazoa > Arthropoda > Insecta > Coleoptera > Scarabaeidae > Osmoderma > Osmoderma eremita. Next base: position 294,037 of record JARFOC010001341.1, read on the forward strand.
CACAGAGGAAACAACAATACTTTGTGTACTCGATTTGCATGCCGAGCAAAAGTAAAGCAACTTTCAAATCGCCCCAAATATTCCACTTAAAGTCGTTATACTTATTTTTTTTCCAAAAGAAGCTTCATGTTGTCATAAGGTTCTTTCAAATTGCTTGGATAAGCCAAAGGAACAGAGGGGAACTTATTTCCATTTTGGAGTAGTACCGCTGTCAAGCTTAATTTGGAAGAATGAAGACACGGCACTCATCTGTATTATATTCGTGACCAAGCGTTTTCATAACAGAACGGACTTCATTACAAAATACAAGTCCTTCTTCCATAGAGAAAAAATTCTCAAATTCTGCATGGCGATTACGAAAAAGAACAACTTTTGTTCCACTCTGAAGAGGATTCCAGTCTTTTAATCTGGAACCTAGAAGTGCGGCTTGCTTCTTAGGCAAAAATCCCGAACGAGGTCGTTGAGGTCCTCTTAACTTAGAGGATGCGGCACATATCAAGACGAATCAGGTTGAAATGTTGGATCCAAATCCATATTGTCGCCAGCAAAACTTTCTTCGTTTACTTCCTCATCAGCACTTTCATCGTCGCTTAGTGTCATGTTTTGTGGAGGTTTAGGCACAGATAATTCCGGATTGTGAGATACGGTCTCAGCGCAGATGGAATATTAGGATATTTTACAATACGTTTGGATTTAGAAGTCATAGCACTTATATTTGTTAGACAAAAATAGCAACCGGTAATATGATCTGATGGTTCCCTCCAAATCATAGGAATACCAAAAGGCATATATCGTTTGCCTGTTGCCCACGCTGTAAGAAGTTTGACACACGTAACACAGCAAATATGGGGAGCCCAGCTTTTGTCTTCATTGCCTACTTTACACTTGAAATACTTACTGCTCATAGCACTTTTTAAGAAGAGGTGTGAAAACCGTTTTTGATATTTAAATGTCAATTCGTCGCAAATGTAGCAAAAAGATTTCGGGTGGATTACACATTTCCTTGGCATTTTTACAGGTGATCAAATGTTCGCGGTTTCACTATAATAGCTTGAACGCACCACAACGCAACACTCTTTAAAACGTTAACGTAAGCGTATATGTTCATTCACCGAGCTCAAGCCGACAACTGAAATAACAGGAGTTTCTATCTACGAATGGGAAATGCAGGTCTTAACACGTTATCTTTAAAAATTATATATTCCGATAAACTGGGTGTTTTATCAAAATGGTAGCACAGAAGAAATCACGTTTTTAAGTGGAACACCCTATATATTTTTACATTATTAAAGATCCCTAACTACACTCTATTCATCCTCAGATTATGAAAGTAACCTGTTTTGTGGTTTTCGAGTAACAAGTGTTTCTGTTAAAAAATTGAAAAATCGCATGTGCCAAACAAAGTATTCCTAACTTCCAAACGCTTTCAAATTTAGCAATAAAATTTGTTGTGGATTGCTTGAGATTGAGTGAGAATATCTGAAAATTGTTTTTATTTTATTGTACAGACTAATCATCAGGAAAGTATTGACTTTGGTGATTTCATAATGATTTTTCTCGATTTCATTAAATGGGACATCCTATATATTATAACTAGAAATGAAATGTAATTCTGCATTAATTCATACTAGGTTTCCCTATACCTACTTTCAGCGGTTTCTACAATAATCTGGAAAAACCAAAATTTCAATCAAAACTTTTTCATAAAGTTAATGTATCTAACAGATTATCAAGTTGGCGGCTAACAAGAAATGAAACAAATGACACGTTGCCAAAGTATGAAAAGTGCACTGGAGAGTGTTCTTTTGATTTATTCCAAAGATGATATGATTTTTATACTGGGTGAAGCAGAAGGCAATCCTCCAATTTATAATGAAAGATATTCAGACAGGAGACACTCAGAACAAATGTTTTTGAAAAACTGATGACGAGATTTATTGAAACGGCAAATGTCGTTTACAAGATATTCGAAAGAATAAAAAGAGCAAAAAATGAATAAAATGAGTTAAACGTTCTATTGATAGTAAATATTGCAAGGACTCCCATAGATTCCCATTATCAAGTCGAATAACCGGTTATTCGACTTGATAATGGGAATCCACGTGAAACAGGTGTCGTCCCGAATTAATTAATTCTTTGTGCGGGAGGAGTAATTCGAACAGTGTGTTTATTGTTCTGTTGATAGTTACTGAAGATCTAAATACGAGCAGGATATGTACAAGTAAGAACACAGGTATAAGTGGACGATCTGTTTTACGAATATTAAAGAAAAATCGTTTACATCCTTACTATATTCAGTTAAATAAGGGGCTTACTGAACTGGATTTGAAAAACGTTTTCAGTTTTGTAACTGGGCCAATGACAAATTACAAGAAATCCATATTCTATTTTTAAGTTATTCTCTGACGAAGCAACTTTTCACAAAAATGGATCGGTAAATAAGCACAACTTTCAATATTATGCAAAGGAAAATTCTAAAATTTTGGTGGCAAGTGGAATAGCAACATCGGTCGAGCGTTCTTAGAAAATGAACTTCCACGACTATTGGCAAATGTCTCTCCTAAAATTCGGAAAGAAGTATGGCTCCAGAATAACGGAGCCCCTCCACACTATTCTATTGCTGTACGGGATTATCTGAATAATACAGTTTCCGAGAGATAGTTGGGAAGGAATGGTCCAGTAAGATGGCCGCCTAGATCTCCAGACTCACATCTTGAATTTTATTTATGCGAATGTGTTAAAGAAATTGTGCATGTTAAGACTCCAACAACGATAGAGCATATGAAGCAGAATTATTAACGCTTTTCAGAAATAATAACTGAAGAATTAGGGCGAGTTCAGAGAGCATTCACAAAGAGAGTCAATCTTTGTTTGCAACAAGAAGGAAGCCACTCCGAATATTTATTACTTTAGGTATTTCTTTCTTTCATTATTATCTCTCTATTTGATTATCACTTTACATTAAATTAAGTACTAGATAATATTTTATTAATTTCGTTAAGTTTTGCAGTACTTTGAATATTACATGCTAATATTTTATTTCTACTTTTACCTTTCAATAAATTTTGTTATTAATCGGTACTTTTCTTACGAGAAAAGAGCCACTACCCGCTTTTTCTTAAGGCAGTTAAAATTTCTTTTAATATAGGAAAGAAAGTTGAATGTTGGAATTTTGATTATTCTGGATTATGTGGAAACCGCTAAAAATAGAAATATCTAAACCTCATATGGATTGATGCAGAATGTAATTCCGCATCACTTTTGGTTACAATATACAGGCTGTTCCATTTAACAAAATCGAGAAGAAATATTTTGAATTCGGTAAAGTCAATACTAGCCTGATGACCACCCTGTACATCCGGCGACAAAAACAAGTATGTAATCGTCACTCAACCTCAACTTTTACTGCTAAATTTGATAGCGTTTGAACGTAGGAACAATTTCTTTGGGATATGTCATTTTTTTACAGAAACAGTTGTAACTTGGAAACCACAATACCAATTACTTTCATAATCTGGAAATGAATGGAATTTAGTTAAAGATCTTTAATATATAAGCTGTTCCATTTAAAAAAGTGTTTTCTTTTCTGTGCCGCCTTTTTTATGAAACGACCAGTATATCGGAATATATTTTCTAAAGTTGCACAAATATTATTGTATTACATAGAATATCACATTTCTACCTAGCATACAGTCCGAGTAATAAAAGACGGACGTACTATTGCTGCACCCTATATATTGTATTAAAAATGTTAACAATAATTATACCAATTAGATATATTTCCTGTATCCACAAGGTAGGCCCCTACGTCTCTCGTACTTATTTCTCAGCGACATGAATCTTGACCTAATCGCCAGTCTCTGGTAATAACTGTTCGGTAATACAGATTATGTTATTGTTATTATTATGATAATTAAATATAATTTATTAACTGTATTCATGCAATGTTTATGAAGAAATTATTTACCCTAGGATAGCAGTCAGCAGTAAGTATAGGAACCAGCATTGACTGCTGCTAATTTGAATATGCTTCTAATTCGCGTATACATATGTATGTGTACGTAGGAATGCATTGGTAGGAACTGATCGAAATACAGGTGAGCGCCGTGTGCCGAATAAAAATCAGATACGGATTTCTGTAAGTCTCATGGACTCAAACATGCGGAATGATTTATTCTAACAGGTGCAAAGCGAAACAGCCGTTAAGAGCCTATTCATTTCCCTTCAATTAAAAGACATTCTGTGTGTATTGATTGAGGCATGCGACCAGCAATTTATTGCATGTCCGTTCGGACCGGGCCATTTTTACATGCATACTCCCTTACCTGAATTGAAAATTTATGCGGTCGCGAGACAATCGCCAAGTAAGATGCATTATTTTGACCCCAAAAATGGAACTCGCAAATCGGCTTGTATATAGCAGATACAACCTTGATCGCGGCGCAGTTGCATATTTTCAAATATAATGCGCACACAAAAACTTTTCTCTGAAACAAAAATTGAACTTTCGTTTTGTTTTTTTTTTTTTGTTTTGGCTAATTACACTGGACAACAAAATTTCAGATTTATTTTGTCCCACGAGGTAAAGTGGGTGAACCTGGTAGTACTTTTTACACTTATTTCATATCGGTTTTCAGAATGTTTCCATCAGGCAGGGTTTTAGAGTGACAAAGCAATGATATTTTGTGAAAGTATATATTATAATATGTGTATAAATCATGAAAAAAATACGTACAAAGTGATATATTTACTTGGAAAATGTGCGGATATATGACTTTCGGCTGTACTTTGCCTCGGAAACATCTCTCTTCAGCGTCCAGCAATAGTCTGCCAACATAGCAGGACTCCATTTGAGTTGGTATCATCAGCACTTTTATCGTCGCTTAGTGTCATGTTTTGTGGAGGTTTAGGCACAGGTAATTTCGGACTGTGAGCTACTGGTCTCAATGCAGATGGAATATTAGGATATTTTACAGTATGTTTGGATTTAAAAGCCATGCCACTTATATTTGTTAGACAAAAATAGAAATCGGTAATATGATCTTATGGTTCCCTCCAAATCATAGGAATAGCAAAAGGCATATGTCGTTTACATTTTGCCCGCCGTGTAAAAAGTCTGACACACGTAACACAGCAAATATGGAGATCCGAGCTTGTGTCGTCATCACCTACTTTACACTTGAAATACTGCTCATAGCACATTTTAAGGAGAGGCGTGAAAGATCGTTTTTGATATTTAAATGTCAATTCGTCGCAAATGTAGCAAAAAGAGTTCGGGTAGTTTACGCATTTCCTTGGCCTTTTTAGAGGTGATCAAGTGTTGGCGGTTTCACTACAATAGCTTGAACGCACCACAACGCAACACTCTTTGAAACGTTGGCAACATCAGCGTATATGTTCATTCGCCGAGCTCTAACCGACAACTGAAATAACAAGAGATGCTATCTAGGAATGGGAAATGCCGGTCTTAACACGTCAAGACATGTTCAAACA
>JARFOC010001341.1:299629-312641 GCA_031763485.1 Osmoderma eremita
GTTGAGAATGAGAGCCGACGTGCTCTTGAAACATATGTACCGAATTTTATTAAATTAACTTTGTGCGGTGTGGATCTTCCGATACTACGTATTAGATTCCAATAGATAAATTAATTATGCTACGCTGATTGCTATGTTTTTGAATTTTAACATACTGCAATACATATTTCTTGTAATAAAACAAATATAATCCATTCACTAATATTTAGGATATACAAAAAATCAAAAACTCTAGCCTAAATATGTATAATAAAGTCATTTAGCACAGCAGCTATGCTCTAACAATAGGTGAGTGAAAGTCGACAAAATTATGAGTTCATGTGATTGTTTTCAGATTAAGATGTAACAGTCAATACCAGATATTATAATATCCTAATCTGAACCCCATAGAAAACGTGTATGAATACTCGTGCGTGAATATTAGTTTCGTAGCCTACCATTTATTTATTAATTCATTTCGTCTGTGCTTGGATCAATAATTTCGAATTTAATTTATCATTTAACATTTTTTGGCTGGAATTTGACAATATGAAATTAACTACCTAGGAATTATCGGCATACGAAAATCATAATTACTAAAATTTGGCATCGATTGTTCGCAAATATTGTTTAGGCTGTCCAAAATCAGTAACAATGAATTTGTAATCAGTGCGACATAGGTCGTCGCATTCGCATAGTTTCCATAATTACGGACTAGTATTCATCAACACTACAGATAACAACAGAATATTAAAAAAATATTTTGTGTACTTTTTTAATATTCTGTTCTCCTTTGATCGTTTTGCAACGCATATTTCCATAATATAATAGAACGAAATTAATATTGATGCAATGAAAATACCACCAACAACCCCGGTGAAATAAATTAGTTTTTTCCGTGTAGTAGAGAAAAAGAGAAACCACGAGAGATCGCGCCAACACCGGCTGTAGCCGTGTGTATATAGCGCGTAGTTAGAGTGCCTTTGTTTTAATGAAACAAGCAATGCCGTAATTTTCCCTCTGGCGCGGATGATGGCACCATTTGTGCAAATTACAACAGGAGCAGAGGAGGTATTAAAGTATATTATAACCGAAATAGTAAAACATCTGCAGTATTTGTATAATAAAGTTTAGATTAAATAAAGTTTTATAAAATTAGTGGACCAATATATGGGATATTGATTAAAATTATTACAGTAGAAACGTTTTAGTTATATATCAGGTAGTAGGCCTAAGTTATTGCTGTGATTTGCTTATGTCAACTGAGACTGGAATAAATTCGCTTGAACCGGCGTTTCCACCAAATTTTCAACTCAGATTTGCCCCTCTAGCGCCCTTTCCTCCCCCTAAAATGCAAGAAACAGTTTATTTTGGATAGAAAATCATAAATGAATAGAAGCTCGTACGAAATACAAGTTTAATAGCTTAGTACGCTGCTTATTACCGATGCCAGAGTTGAAGCGGGTTGTAAATGTTCATTTAGCTCTGCGTTCTTATGATATTTATGCTAAGATAGTCACAAAAGTTAACTGTGATCATCCAGATCTGGATATCTCAACAATATGAAGGAGAAACGTAAACTGCGCATGTCAGTACAAGTTGTATAGACTTAGGGCTGTTTATTGTTTTGATCGTCCGCTTTCTGTCCGTGTACGATGTAATTTATGTTGGGGCATTTGTGTTAGCATGTTGGGTGCGATCCAGAAGGTAGTTGGAATAGTTTTTTGCCAATCTGCAGGTACTGCGCGGCAATAGTGCAGTTTTATGCTGGAGTTGGTACAAAACTCTTATTGTTTTCTTCCCCGGTGGTATTCTAAGGCTTCTTAGGTAATACCTCTTTTCCGCAAGGTATGACCGATCCATTCGCACAGTTTCTTCGTAATTTCTAGGATTATGCGATCTTACTGTGTTCTCCTCGAAAGTTCTTCGTTTTGTCATTTTATATGACTAGAATTTCATTCAATATTTTTCTTAAGCATTTGTTAACCCACACAGCGCCATTGTTCTTTTAAAAGGCCACTTTAGAGACACCCGCGGAAGAAAATAGATCAGTAATATTTTCACAAAGGGACCTCACGCACAACGTAACAAGCACGCTATTAAGCAGTTCTGCAGTTAAAATCGTAGATGTGCAGCCTTTTTTTAAACTTATTTTCAAATTACCGGAAAACATATCTGCGTTGAATGAACTCTTAGATGAAGTGAAAAAATTAGATAACCTAATAATATCGCTTTTTGAAAATATGAAAATACCGACGAAGATAGTGGTGGAGAATGGACTACCAAACCAATTATTTCTCCAGCGGAATACCTTTTCAGGTTTTTTTTTTGATGAAGAGGTTATTGATTTGCTTGTGCACTTTTCTAATATGTATGCTGCGTCACACAATCTTGAGAGCAACATATCCGTCAAGGAAATGCGTAGTTTTCTGGATATATTCTTATTGAATGGACATGTTTGTTTACCTAGACATGAAATGTACTGGAAGAGTTCGCAGAATTCAAACAACATGCGATGCTATGTCAAAAAATCGTTTCAGATACACAATGCAAAGTATTCACGCAAATCACAACTCCAATCTGACGACGATGGTAAGTTCACAAAAATTGGCCCCTTACTTGGCATAATAAAGAAGAAATTTCTAGATCTAGCGCCCGCTGAAGGGGTTTATAGCACAGATGAAGCAATGGTACTATAGTAAGCATGCTACAAAACAGTTTATTCGTGGGGATACAAGTTATGGACGGGAACGAGTGTGTTTATTGTGCTGCCACAATAAACACACTGTTCGGATTACTCATCACACACAAAGTATTAATTAAACCGAATTCGGTTATTCGACTTGATATTGGGAATCCACGTATTCCCGAAACACGTGTCGTAATATTTTGTGCAGAAGGAGTAATCCGAACAGTGTGTTTATTATTATTTATACTTAAAATTAAAACGTTTCATTACTATAAACCAATCATATTCAACTTTAAAACGGAATTTCGGTTCTATTAGTATGTTAACTTTGTGTTATTGTTTGTTTGTTAGTTTATTGTTGAAAATTCTACAATCCCGTCGACTATACCATTCGATGAAGCTAGAGACAGTTCGTTAATTAGCGCCCGGGGCCCGCCCATCCCGCTTAAACTTTCTTAATTAAATTAAACACATGCTGCGAAACGAACATACAATCGAGCAAAACACGTATTCCTGGTGGCGTCTAAATAATTTGCGCGTGTTTAGCGCGCTAAACGACCGTCGAATTACGCGAGACTGGCGAGATTTTAACTAATCCTGAACGCTTTCGGACTTCCAACTATGTGTTGTTGTGCTGGTGAGGGTTTAATGGAGGGCGTAATTTATATTTGCTGATGCAGTTGCTTGGACATAACACTTATATACATACGGTTAGATTTGGGAATGGAGAAGCAGTAATCATACTTGGGTTACTTTACCAAATTTAGTTAGTTAGTTAGGATTATGAGGAATTTCCACAGAGATAAACACACAACTAATATTTCTTGAATAGTTCTAAATAAGGATTTATTGCAGTTTGTGCACGGGGATAAAGCTTTTCTTAATATACTTCCCTTATTTCTTTGAAAATATACGACGAAGAACTCCTAGAGTTAGTTATAGTCAAAGAGCGGCACACGATGCGAGTCAAATCAGGCAAAGCTAAACTAACGGAATATAATCATTTTATCTAACTAAATAAGGGATGTAAACAGCTCTATGAGCTCTATGAGCTTTGCATTACACATTACTGGCATCTAAAACATTGGGATTTCTCATCCGTTCCTGTACCGCTTTTCAAATTATACAACTTTTGAAAATATTATACTTTAGCTTCGTTGTAAGCAAGTTTGAGTATGCCTCTCAAGTGTGGTCTCCCCACTATGTCTATCTTCAGTTATCACTTGAAAAAAATCAACGTCGTTTTCTCAAATACCTATCCTTTAAAGAGGATGGAGTTTATCCGCAGCGAGGGATTGATTATGCGTCCTTATTGGATAGACATTCGGTGGATTCTTTAACGCACCGTCGTGAGTGCCATGGTGCGCGCTTTATTTGGAAGTTAACTCACGGAGTCATCGATAGCCCTTTTCTTCATGCCTCTTTGGATTTCCGCATTCCTAGGGCTTCCTCTCGTTCCTCTTCCTCCTTTGCTCTACCCTATTCTAGGACCAACTTGCTGCTAGCCTCGCCACTAGTGACGATGTGCCGCTCCGCTGATCTGCACTATGAAGATATTTTTCATAATAGTATTAATGATTTATTATAACTTTTTTTAATTTAAATATCTTTGTATTATCTTTTTCTTTTTTGTGTGTACTCACTTTGTAAATATTTTTGTCCTATAACTGGTAATCTGTTGGACAATAAAATTAAATGAAGTAGAGAGAAATTTCTTAATTGGAATAGTTGTTTTAGTGATTTGAATTACCACACCGTTAATATATTATGTTGTTCTTTGATTTGATGTTGGAGACAATGTCTTATTGAAATGGTTCACTTAAATTCATGTTACAAAACAATATCGGTCCCGTTTAATTACTTCAGTTTATGCAAGAGGAAACTTTATAAAATTACACATTTCTTGCATCATTTAAAGGACGCAGAAACTAATCGCCCGTACACAAACATTTTCCTAACAAATGTAATGCAACGGTCCATTATCCCTGAAGAGAATAATCCACGTAATATTCTTCCGAAATTACTTCGCGTGGTGAAGAGGAAACATGAGCGTAATGCTTACGACTCCATATTGGACTGCTGAGGCGAATAAAGGTATTTAGTAGTACAGTTCTACACGGGTAAAAGTCAGTAGAGATGAACGCTAGAATTCCTTAAAGCAATTGTATTTAGATTGCACCGGCGAACTAGGAAGTGGTGCAATTGTAACTGTGTTATTATGGTTTGAAATTACTGTGATATCCTGGTATAAAGACGGAAATTACCTTTGCAAAAGTTCAGTTGGATTAAGAATGAAGAGGAATTGTAATGGCTTTTTTCTCTGTTCAGTTTTGCATTCAATTTGCTAACCATTACTTAGATGGATCAAACGTTTTTATTAATATGTAGATTAATAAATAGATTACTATAAACCTAAGTTTTTTAAAGTAGATATGTACATGTTTCGTCGCTCTTTATACTGCAATTTCTACAGGAAAATAATTTGCAGTTAAAAATATTTTACACCAACAAAGTGAGTGCTCTTTTCAGTTTCCCTCGCTAATAAAACTTACGAATCTTGTGCAAGATCTGTGATACTTGTTCGCATGAAAACTGAATCTCGTAATATCCAATTAAGAAGTTCTTCTTATTTCATCCTCTCGTTCTAATTTGCACTTGCGGAAAATCTTGCCAATTAGACGGCGGGTAAAAAGTGCAAAGTTCCCGGACGGAGCGGCAACGTATACGCCACCGGCGTCATAAAAATTAATTCGCGGCGTTGGCTTGCACTTCCGCTTTAATGAATGTTTACGAGGCTATTACGTTTTATTAAAGTTTTAATATAGATACCGACCGTGCTGTCGGTGAGATGCTGGTCTGAGAGAGGCGCCTCCGCCACTTTTTCCACTATCCCAACTATCGGTTTTTGGGTTTTAAACTTACTTCGAACTAACTAACCCTTGACGTTGAGCACGCGGTAATCTTAAAGCGAATTAAAAGTTGCAACTTTCGAGCGCTTTTTCCCTTTTTTGTATTTAATTAAAGTTCGCCGCAATTTTCGGAGAAAAAGAGCTAATCAGGTTTTAGTTCGTTGGCCAAAGTAATCAAGCGGTGAATGCTATTTTGTTTTTGCAGGTAGATTTATACGTTGGGGTTTGGTGGTGAATGTTAATCAATCTAACTGCAGCTGGAAGAAATAAGCTTTGTTCCTATATTTTAGTAGTAATAGAGCATTTATATTACAGTTGTTCTGAAATTAACAATAGATTTCTTAGGAACTTGAAGTCGGCTTTAACTATTTGAACATTACACGACATAATAACAATTCACAACAAAAAGTTGCTAAATAAAGGTTTCAAACACAAGATAGTTAAACCAACAAACACTAGATATCTAGAAAATTTAACAGTTAACTCAGAATTAGCCTTAAAAAACATACCAGATAATCAGATTTGTCAACACAAGCTAATATTACAAACATTCTACCTTCCGTCAAAACAACACTAAAGAACATCAGACAGCGTTGGCCACCAAAATCAATTTTTTTAGACTGCCAATTTTGGTATCAGGACATGGGGTTGATCAACTTCTAACGGTTCCAAAATTGGAACGTGGAACAAGCGAAGCATGCCCGTCAGCTGTCTACGAAACATTAAATTCATGGAATTTGAGCGATAAGGTAAATTATTTATGTTTTGACACAACTGCTGTAAACATCGGTTTAAGAAATGGAGTATCCGTTCATTTGGAGCGCAAAATGGAGAAAGATATGCTTTGGCTTGTTTGTCGTCAGCACATAATAGAAATTATGTTGTCAGCTGTAATGGATCAAAGTCTCGCTCAGTCTAGTGGTTCTGATATACAATTATACAAAAGGTTTAAGAAAAATTGGGACAAAATTGACCGCAACGGCTACAAAACAATAATTTATGACGTCGAGTCAAACATCCTGCGGAAAAATAACTACAAGTACATCAATCTCGAGATGACTACAGCGAACTGTTGAATCTCACGATCATTTCCCTAGGAGGAGCTCCCAAAAAAGGTGTTTCATTTAGGAGACCTGCTGATTTACGCCGAGCTAGATGGATGGAAAGAGCCTTGTAATGCTTGAAAATTTTCCTATTTAAACATCAGTTTAAATTAGCAAAAAATGACAAGAAAGCTGTTGGCGAAGTATGCATTTTCTCAGTGATGATATGTATAAAATATTGGTTTCAAGCCTCTACCGGATGGTCAGCACCATAAACGACTTACAATTATTGAAAGACCTTACATCCTTTGAACGAATTAACCAAAACATGGTTATTATTGCCCTGGAAAAAATATTGGAGCATTTGTGGTATTTGTCGGAAGAGCTGGTTTCTTTTGTATTTTTCGACGACGAACTTTCAGTTCAAGATAAGAAGAAATTGGTAGATGCACTAAAAATCGAAGGCATAGAAGATTGCCCAAAAAGAAAAAAACATTGAGGTCAAGCACATCCACGAAAAAAATATTGAAAACTTCGTGAGTAGCAACTCCTTACGATTCTTTCAGATCCTGGGTATCTCATCAAATTTTTTGAATAAGAATGTGGAAACTTGGAACGATGACGCTGATTTTGTGCCTGCAAAAGAATCGTCCATTCTATGCGAGTAGTGAATGATATAGCTGAGCGTGGAGTTGCTTTAATAGAGGAATATAATAAATTGATTACAACCAATGAAGAACAAAAACAACATTTGCTTTTGTTGGTGAGAGAGTACCCTAATACTAACAAACCAACCCTTGTTTCTTAATAATAAATGGTTTAAATATTTCAATAAGAAATCTTAACTTGTAATAATAACAATAATTTTGCATTCTGAATGTCCAGACTTATGAATAAGAAAATCCAAAAAATGTAGACATTTTGAATTTTTATTTAAAATTCAAACCTTATTAGCAACCCTTAAATGTTCGTTAAAAATTTTGAAAAGAATACTGAAATAGTTTCATAAGGTATATAATCAAATTATGTGGTGCCCCGTCAAGTTAAAGATATTTTTTTTTCTTAGGAATAAGGACCACCCTAATACATACACGATGTAGAAAAAACCGATGTTCATCATTCTTCTTTTCCCGTCACATCGCTTCACCATTTTTTTCCGTTTCCCCTTTCACAGGTTCAGTTGACATGTAAAAAATGACACGGACGCACCACCTTGCGATCCTAATCCTCCGGTATGGATCGAGGAGGTAGACTCGACAGCGGCAAAACGCCGACGTCTAGAAGAAGGCGTTCTCCCCGGTCACTTCTCTGTCCGTATTATGAATGTAGCAATTCCTTTTTCCGGTACCAAAAGCGGTGCTACTACGTCATCTAAGGCGTTTAGTCTTAATCCTTCGAAAACCGCCAGCCGCTCCTACCTATACACAAATTGTTTTCGAAAAGAATTGGTAGGCTACTAATATTGATAGCATACACCAATAATAAGTGGTAAACAAATCTGATAGTAACTGTACACATTTGTTTTGTAGGCTCGTCTTAAAAACTGCGGCACGTCATTCACAATTAATAAAGCCTAAAACACTCCACACCGCGTAAATAAACAAATATGCCATACTCAGTAGTAACGCTAAACGGTTACCGTTACCACTGAGAATGGGAGTTGTGCGGCATACTGCACTCTACAGAGTGTATTTAAGTTTTATTAAGTGTGACGTGTGTTTTGTAAAAATCTTTCGAACATGCTTGATACATTCATTGAAAAATTAAATGTGAACAACCAAATGAAGGAAACAGAGAAGTGTATATAATTCACAATTTCCACATTTGTTTCGGCGTCAGACAATCTCGTTTAAATCGCCACGTGCAAATATATATATACATTCCGTTATGTAATTCTACCTACTATGTAATACTCTATATTGTATGTATCTACTAAACATACGCGCTGACGACATGGTGCATCGAACTGTTTTCGCGGACGTTGATTTGTGTTTAATTTATTATTTATTATCTTACAAACAACGCAAATTACAAACAGCAACTTTGCGAAGGTTACTGCGAGAAAAAGCAGGTAATATTTTGCCGTCTTGGACGATAGCCTGGGAATGGCTTTATGTGCCTGTCAGCATGCAGTTGCAGATTCCCATCTGCTTTCATGTGGACTGGTAATCCGTTGTTTTAGAAAGTCGGTGAGTGTAGCCAACGTGAGGGGTAGGGCAGGCTCCGGTCCCATAGAGAGTGCGCGCCATCCCCCCTCCCCCAATCCGTTGCCTGGGTTTAATTTGTGCCGTCTAATCCATAAGAGAGATACGGCATTATGATTAACGATCGCCTCCAAGGCGTTGTAGTATTGAAGCATCAAAGCCAAGGCGATCCTGTAGTGGTTGAGGGCCCTTAGCTGAGCTTAGCTGTCACTGTAAAGAGCAATGTGCTCCCTCCTAATGCTCCTTGTGTGAATCTCACTGGCACCTTGCAGCATTCCCAGAACCTCGGCCTGAAAGACCGAGGTCTGTCCTCCCAGAGCAGGGCTTATTTCAATTCTTAGTTCCGGAGAGAAAATTCCTGCTTCAGTCCCTGTTGTGGTTTTCGATCTATCGGTAACAACGGAAATTGTCGGTGATAGTACAACGTGAAGCTTAATGAGGGGAACGTTATCGTTTGCGGAAGGCAAACACGGGTGGCACGCAGTCTTTCGCAACATTCGGGTATACCAACCAATTGCAAAGTATTGAAAGCGAAACAAGTGCAAGCAAAACCAGTACCATATTAACAGAATCAAGCGACCGACCGGTGCGCAGTGGTAAGAGCGCTAGGCATCTGACGGTCGACGGTTCGAATCTCCGTCGCGGCAATCGATTTTTATAAAGATCGGTTGCAGCTCTTGGTTGCAGCTAAGGGTACTTTTATACCTTTACGGCGAGGAGATGCAGTAACAAGCCATACACTTCACATACATACGCAAACCTGTAGAGTGATACATTATAACACCGCGGCCACAAAACATAGGCCGCAGTGTTAAGTCTCTGCATTACAAACACCAACAAAAGTACCATTCAATGGACTGTAAGGGTGCATACCTTCGTTTTAATACCACTTAACTTGTTTTATGTCGGAGCATCCAATACCAGAAATCATAAAAAAATGCATTTGTCATTTCAAGTGAGAAGGGAGCATGCATTATATTACACGGAATATGCAGCTAGGCCGAAATAATCAGTCTTTCCTTCCTCTTCAAATGTTTCTTGCTGCATATGCGTTACTATAATGAAAGTATCAATACGTTGTATGACGTAAGAATGCTTTTGCGCTTTTTCTTTCGGCAACATTTATAGGTTATCAAATCTGAATTGCAAATAGTACCACAAAAGCAATACCACCATATTCTACGTTAATTCCTTTCCTTCATTTAATTGCCTCTCCCCTTTAGAATTTAGTTTCCTCCTGTGTCACTCAACCTTAAATATTTCGTTACTAGATACTATTAATTGCTTCCACATTCAACAAAATTTTAGCAGGCAAGAGATAGCTTTGCTTCGCCGCCCAGAACTCGACCTTTACGCGATCTTTTCCGCCATCGAACAACGACCCGGCCGCGTAAATTAATTCTTCCCCAAAATAAACCGACGCGGACGACCGGCTACGGTGGGAGAAAGTCAGCAAGTCGGAAATTCGATTCCGTCACTCCCACACGCACCGCTAATTCTTCAGGACGCGCTAGAGGCACGATCGTCGAGGCGACAGAAGGTACTTTTAGGGCGGACGTTATTTGGGGCTTAGAAGGATTGTTTACCGACTCGATTCCTAAGCGATTACGGACGGCCTACGCTTAGAAAACCTCGGAAACATTGAAATTGAGTAAGCGAAGAAACAAGAACTGAATTTCCGCTGGATAATGTTATCGGAAAGGCAATTGGGAAGTAAATAAATATGATGATTTTGATGGCAGAAGAAGAGTTAGGGGTGTAGGATATGTATCAGTAAGACACTAGATAAGTGTCGTAGGAGAATACAACTAAATAAATTCTGATTAAGGTTGATGTTAGTGCGGCCATCACCAAAATTGGGAAGTGATTCCATTGGATGAACTAAGAGCGATGCATTCATGGTTTGACTTGGTAAAACGCTGCTTCAGCTTCTTTAGATCATTCTATTTCCCTCTTACCATTTTTGTTTTTGAAAATAGAAAGTTATTTATTGTGCCTCTGGTGTTGCGTTTGTGTAAAATTTCATATTTTTTTAATAAGATCGTTATAGTTACATTTGGTAAAGAAAGTACAAAGACAAAGCCTGTGTCAAACGACCGTCGAGATTCTTTTTTAAAACGAAAAAAACCCATTTTACCTCTAGCACTTTTATTCGGCCCTGCACAGACAAAAACTAAAAACACATTCCCAATGTCACTTTTGATCTTCTATCTAATAGTGTACTCGAAATTTTTATATGACGTTTCGATTTTTTCTGGCCATCATCAATTCTCTTATTTCTTACCGACACCATATTGGATTTTGACACCGTCAAAAGGAGCTTTTTTTCTGATTTCAACCATGTATATTATTGGTTATTATTTTATTATTATTATAAATAACCATGTATAACACGTTGACAAAAAATTTTGATATGATTTTATTGGCCAAGAATTCATTTTAATATTTAATAAGGTAGCCATGAAATTTAAAACTGTCCAACGTTTCAATTATCGTTCATTAGTAATAGAAAAATGTCGTACAACAATGGAGAGTACAAGATATTTACATTCATATGTGTGTCATGAACGACAGCAGCCACATCGAACCATTCTTCTAGATCTTGATAGAAACTTCGAGAATGAATTGTTTACCAAGTCGCGTAATGTTTATGTTAGCAGGAATTTGAACGAATATCAGCGGGGTATTTTACAAATGGTAAGTTAAAAGTGGGTTTTGCAAAGGTGAATGTGTTTTTAGTTTTTCTCTGCAAGGCCGAATAAAAGTGCTAGGTAAAATGTTGTTTTTTTTCGTTTTTAAAAAGAATCTCGAACGTCCTTTGTCACAGGCTCATTTTTTCTTTGGATTCATAACAAACACAAAATTTAGCAACATTGCCAAATTTAAACTTACCATCTATCTCGTGGAAAATGAATCACTCTGTATAGTGGGCAACGTATGTATCTAACATGTTTTAAAAGTGTCTTTTGCAGGTATCAGAGCTCGAACTTATGATACACAAATCAGCTTTGCAGCACTGTTAAATCGCGTTCTAAGATTTTCACTCCTTTTGAGCTCTGTTTCGCTTTACCTCCGACCCTTCCTGTATCTGTTTCCATACCATAAGTTTTCTTATCACGTTTCCATCCATTACTCTTGTCATATGATATAGTTCTTTCAGCTTCGATATATGCGTTTCGCTATATCTCCACTTCCAAGTTCTTTTAGAATCTCGTCGTTCGTTTGAGCTCTATAATCTATATCCATCGCTTTCTTTCTTAGGTTCCAGTATTTTTGCTATTACCTTCCGTTAGATTACTCGTAGTGTTTAATAATAATAACAACATCTCATTCCAGAAATAATCATAGATTCATTAAGCAAAATAATAAATATACAATTTATAATAATTGTGCATCATATGCTTATTTTTCAGGTATTAGTGGGCTTATCACAAGTTACATTTGAAACAACAAGAAACTCATTTCAATTGCCATTCTTTATTTTCAACTGCGCAGACTTTAGCACTTACTCTGAATAAACAACTTGATTAAGCTTGTGTGGTATGCAATGCATCGATTTCAACTATATGCATGAGAGTTTTATAATAGAATTGAAATCATTCCAATTTCGTTAACAGATCTCATAAGAAAAACCAACGAGGTGTCTATTTGTCCAACGACATTATACCTGAAACCCGTTCCCTCTGATTTTAATAGAATGTGAAATGGCATCCTTTCAGTTTCCGTCTACCGTTTCCGACCGCAGAATCTTCATATTCCGACGAGTCTTCTTCCGTCTACCATCTGCCCGGCTGGCCCTTGGAAGGCCATTAATAACGAGCGCCCGGCAGCATTGCCGGTGCGGACACAGATTGGACATAACAGTGGTTTCCATTGTATGGAAGTTCTTTGCTGAAACCTCCCGAAAGGTTTTATGGTATTAGGGATAAATTGGTCTAAATGGAAGCAGCATGCAAGATATTTTGTAAGGTCTAGAAGCAACATGATGAATTTTTTAGGGTATCAAAACAGTGGTGTTATTATAACATTAACAAAGACACACTTACCACCTCGATGAGTGAAGAACTCCTGGATACGTATTTCGGCAACTAAGTTGCCATCCTCAGCAGAAAGTAGTTTCTGCTGAGGATGGCAACTTAGTTGCCGAAATACGTATCCAGGAGTTCTTCACTCATCGAGGTGGTAAGG
>JARFOC010001341.1:312741-331955 GCA_031763485.1 Osmoderma eremita
ATCAAATTGCCGTTTTCTAGAATCAGTTAAATGTTGTAAACTTAAATATGGATCAGAACTTAATATTAATCGACAAAGCAAGTCCTCATTTGTATGCTCCCTTGATGATTTTCTCGTAAAATGTGTACGAAATGTTTTCACATCTTTGTTTTTTGCTTCCTGTGCTTCTTCTGACAATTCACCAATGGGTAAAATTACGTTATTAATGACCGAAGCCCCGTGAAACAAAATTTTATGTACTGAAATAGGCAATAATACCAATTGTACAATTCAACGTATTTTTGTGCGGTATCTAAACAATATTTTCGAAAGTTATTTATATTTATGTCAAGACCACTATTTTTTGTTTTTAAAATTACTCCAAATTTATGAATTAAATCTTCATTCATTCAAGTTTCCGTCGATTTATCATCATTCTTCACAGCGACTTTGTGTAATACCAATCGACTTATTTTCTTCGCAGCCATTATGTTACAACTTTTCAAAAAAACGTCAGAAATTTCGAAAATAACGCACAGAATAATCTGCATAAAGTTTGGACTCAAAGTTGAGTTTCAACTGATCGGGTACCAAGTGGGGTGTTCTGAATAGGCAAATACTGGCAGCTAACTTTCTTGAATTTACAAAGCCAAATAGCTAATTTAAGCATAAATGAGGTAATTATCGTGTAGGGTTGTGTGGAACTAAACTTAATTCTCTACTTAAGGCAAATTTTTATAATCCGATTACCTGTTACAAACAATTGATTTTCTTGTACCAGGTAAACGTTATCCAATAATAAGTAATGCGCCTTAATAATACAGTTAGCAATGTATAGCAATATTATAATGTCATCAATAAATAAGCGCATTTGCTTGTGGTACAGTCTTTTTAATTACACCCTAATTTCTATACGCTGCAACGTCTCAATTTTACTGAACTTTGAAAGCAAATATAGAAAAACTTATGCAAATACGATGCATATTATTAACATCATCAAATAGAGCAACTGTTCAAGATTAAATTACTGCAATTTTAACATTGTACGAAGAAGTTGAAAATATGATTTTCGATCGCGTTTTTCGCGTTCTGAACCATGCATCTTCTACCATTAATTCTGTAAAAGGCTTTTCCATTTCTCCGTCAGTTTTACTGTTACTGCTTCCATCTCCCTCTCGCTCTATTTCTACCTCTTTCTCAAACCTCACTGGTTTACAAACCTCTTCGGGAAATGATGAAGATGTTGATAGCTCAGATTCAGAGCTTTAAAAAAATTTTAAAAACGTTGCTTCGGTCTTTTCACGCACTTATAATTTTCTAAACAAGAGCATCATAATTTTTGAAGACAGTTGCAATCCTCCCCACCTTCCACAGTCCAGGAAAAGTATTATTTCGTAGAGAAATTAAAAATTTGACTTGGAGGTTGACAAAGTACAGGAGCACAATCACGAACCAGAAATCCTGGCAAATTATCATCTCCAGCTGTGCAGTTGGCTTTTAGTTTTCTCATAGTAAGTAGACCTTCGTCACAAGTGAATAATCCTACATCTAGACAGTAAAAATTAGTTACTGGTGGTGCACAGGTGCAAAATAGTGGTTGTCTTGTAATACATTCGAAAATATATGAGTAGAGCCAGGCACAATGTCAACAGGGTTATTAAGAAGTTCGTTATCGTACATAATCCTTCCTGGAAGACGTGAAACTCCCCGCTTACGAAAAATACTGCCAAAAGAATCTGGGATCAACCGTAATGTTGTTTCCCGCTTTATTTTGGTAAGCTTAAAAAGCCACGCGTATTTCAGCCTTAACTAATGATCTCAATCTCGAAAATTCATTACGGTAAGTTGATAAATAATTTATCTTTTTTCCATTTCCTAAAATAGAAATCTCTCAGTTTCAGGAACGTAATAATATCCTTCCTAAGGACGCGATCAACATCTACAGTAACCGTTGTGCTTTGCAATATCTTTAATATATTTTAATCCTTTTTCTTGTCTGTATTGACCCCGCGTGAAATTAATTAATCTATTTTCCTGGAAGTTAAACGCGATTATCTTAGGGTGTTCACGATAGTTTGAATCCCCCATTATGAATCTGTCTTCGTACGCCATTGTTCGGAATTTCAACTTTTATGAATTTAAAAAAAAATATTCTTTTTGCATCGCTTTAGAAATAAAATATCAGTTTGCGATAACTAACCTTACAACTAACGTTACCAAAATGATCTAATTCCTTGGGCTGCAGAGCCATAATCGGTAAAGATTGCAAGGACTGTGTGGAAGTATAATAAACATACTAAAACGGGAGTATGTGGACGGTTGTAAATATGTTATGAATGATTAGAGAAAATAATAATAGGAAGGGAGAAAGTAGTGCATGTTTTTAAAGATAGTTTTATTTACGTTCATTGGGTAATACGGTTGATGTACTGGAGGAGTGATCCAGTACAATGTGTTTATTACACTGCCTCACAGTCCATGCTATCTTTACTATATTAGTTACTTTAAAAAATATCCGTCTGGTCACGTTGAGTTTTTTGAACCCAACAAAACGTAACCCGATAGATCCAACTATTTGCGAGATATAGATACGTTTCGTTTACCTTTATCCAAAATCTGAAATTAAAATATGAAAGAGTCGAGGGGATGATCTTTTTCGACTACATTTACAACCTTTTTCAGTTCCTTTTTCTATGACTTTCTACAATCTAAATGTCGTTTATTTACAAAATGTTACCACGAAGGTTCTACGACCTTGAATGGTAATTATCTATTTTATTATTACTTTTTTTTACATTAGTGACTCTCGATAAATGACATGCAAAACAACGACGTGGCGGTCAACTTTCCACTGTGCGTACGACGACTTTTCCTTTCTAAATGGTTTCTCACAGGTCATCCTCTGTAATTACTGGACGTCGAACTAACTGCTAGTATGTAGAGTGAAAATCTATCGACGATAGATGGATACAATTGGCGAGCCAAGCACTGCGTGCAAATCTAATGCAAATAAATTTTATTAACGACGGTACGTGTGACTAAACTGGATAAAAGCATCAGAACTACAGCGCTACGGCATCAAGCAGAGGAAAATAGCTCTAGGCTCTATAAATGGTATGCACAGATTTATTTAAAATTGAACGGGGAACAACGAAAGTGACTTTCGCGTGGCAAATAGAACTTTATGATATTTGGTGTGGTAAAAATCGATCTGAAACGGGACAGCTAATTATGCAGGTTGTTTACGATTAATTGAAAGAAAATTTGTACGAATTGACGATCGTAAATAAAAATAGCGACTTGATTCACCACAGTACGCGAACAGCGCGATTGCGCTGCGTGGCACTAAAACGGTTAATGAATTCGTTTTTCCAGAATATTTGTATTGAACAGTATATGTACATGTCTGCAATATGAATGGAAAAAATAATACGTAGCTCTAATGATACATAATCAAAAATACACTGAACAAAAAAATGTATACATACCATATACCATACAACAATATGTAACAATACGTAACAATGGGTGAATCAATTGATCACGCCACAAAACGTTTGTTTTCGGGGCTGGCACCACAATTAGTTCCATATTCCTTGATTCCAGCCTCAGGACAAGAAAGGACACTCTACCTGATAGTCAGATTGTCTGTCACACCAGTAACTATGTTTTGCATGAAGGTAGCGCTGACGTGGAATCAGCGGTTCTCTAAGGAGTTAGCGTTAAATTTATTCAAGCAATTGGAAGGAGTCAGAATTGCGTGGAGGATAGACTCCATCAAGCTTATAAGCCATAGATCATAGAAACTATTTCGTATTCTTTCAGCACGGCTCTTGTGTATGCCATAAATCGCGAACCTCAGCAACAAGTTGTAATTCAGCTTGCAGTTCTTCTACATTACTGGATTGTATTTTATACAGGGTTGAGATGATTTAAATCATTTGAATAAAATCAGAATTTAAATTGTTTAAAATTAAAATGATTTTTTATATTAAAAATCATCAGTCCTTTCTAGCCACAGTCTCTGCTTGTTGCCGAACGTAGTACGGGGTGAAGAACCCCATCCTACCCGAGGTGCCACTGTGTAAACAAGTGAACAATGCGGCCTAGACCAAGAAAGGTCGATAAACTATGAGGAATTAAACCCCGATTCTCTGAGAACAGAGGAAATTGAGATTGAGAATATTTTGATTCCGAAAACCAGCACTGGAGAAAGTAAGACCCCTTCGCCTGACATCTCGCCTCTTGCCGTGGAGGACGGGCCTGGAGTTTCCGCTGGGGAAAGCATTAAGCAACTAGCTTCGAGCCCACGGAACAGGTGGGATTATCGCATCCTCCAGCAAGAGACTAGCCTTGGTGGTGCAAAGCACAGCATGTCGAAGAGAAAGAGGGTATACAGGGAAGGTAAGGCCCACGAATAATTGTTTGCACATTATTTGCAACATCCAAGGGCGGTAATAGCAACTCCTGGAAAAATATTTCCCTGGCTATCCAATTCGAGCAGAGTAAATGACCAGGGGGACTTCCTGGTAGAGTTTTGGCAATGCGCAATAAGGTCAAAGCCTGTCTAATTATCAGGAACAACATTAATATGCTTATGCTTGCAGATTTCTGCACTCGCGACTGCGCGGCTACTCTGCTGAAAATAAGAATGGAGAAGGGAGAGATGGCAGTCATCGTTTGTTCACCCTACTTCCCGGGAGATACACAAGGAGAACAGTCTCCTCCGACTGTTGTGCGAGAACTAATTGCCTACAGCAAAAGGAACTTGTAGATTGCAACGCTAACTCTCACCATATCGGTTAGGGAATCACCGGTATTAACCACAGAGGTGAAGCGCGTTTTAATTACATTTCAGGGGAAGGGCTAATTGTCCATAACGTTGGCTCTGAACCAACCTCAGTTACCTGCAATGGGAAGGAGGTACTAGATATAATTATAAGCTCTAACATAATGAGCACGAAAATTCAAAATTGGAGAGTGTCATCAGCGCTCTGACCATAGATACGTCCAATTTGAACTTATGGTAGTGCATGCAGAAACTGTGATCTACCGTGATTACAAGTGCGCTGACTGGGAGGGTTACTTTACTTCCCTACAATCGAATCTCGGTAGTGCAATTAACTCATATAAGAGTTGTGATCAGATAGAGTTAACGATGGAGCAAATCCGTGATGCCCTGACCTCAACACTAAAAGTGAAAAGTGACAACAGATGCGCACCTTGGTGAACCAAAATCTTAGCCTCCGGATTTTTCTGAGTAAAGCTTGTTTATTTAACATAGTAGGTTCTGACGTCACGCATATTTTGTCCCGTATAACCAACTTTCTCTCTCCAACCGCTTACGAGATTCCAGTGGTTAACACACTATATACTAATAATAATCGCTCAACGATAGAAGATGGGAGCGATGGGAAAGTACGACAGAAAATATGGATTTTACAACCTCCAGCCGAAAGGGATGGACTCTCCTACGACGACTAGGAGCCGCCACACCTATACTCACCAGAAAACCTGAAGTGTTGCAATGAATTTGTAGACTGCCATACGATAAATAAATAAATAAATAAATAAATAAACTATATGGGACAGGCCGTATGTATGTTAGAAAAGAAAATGTTTTGTTCAAAGATGTAATAGAAAATGTTAATGAAGAATATTTTCGGTGAAATTCCTATATGTACATCAAACCCATTTTCAGTTGCACTCGTTAGATTTTTCCTACGGTACCTTTATCCATTTTAATCTGACAAAATGGAATTTTACCCTTAGGATTACAAGAGACGGTTTTAGTTTGATACGACAATTGATTCAATGTGACTTTTGGAATTATATGTTATATCGGAATCCAATAGTACCTATGGGATAATGTCGGCAATTTTTCCTCCGTACACATCCCACTTGGCTCATTTATTTCATCGCTAGCATCACTGAATACCCAACATAGTAACAAAAACAAATGCGGCGAAATTAAATTACTCTTTACGAAAATGTTTGCTCGTTCTAAAACCTACAGATAATAATAGACCTTTGAAATAATTTTTTTATAGTGCATAAAATGGTATTTAAACAGAATTCACCCTAATGTTGTGCACTATTTATTCAAATAAAAGAAACAGTTAACAAATCAACAAGAAACAATTATTACTGTTATATTTAAAAAATAAAAACAAAAATACCATTACAACCTTAATGAGTGAAGTACTCTAGATACGTATTTCGATATGCATCACACAGAACACCAGTTCAATAACACCAATTCTTGCTTACAATCCATGTCTATATATACTACTCAATCGTTCCTGTTCATTATGTGTACTTCGTCACGCTCACCGAACCGCAACAATCTACTTAATAATGTGTCTATTATCTAATATGCCACATTAATTAAATGAGTAAATATTGTTACAATGAAAGACAAGCAACAGGTCATACATTGTAGATTATGAACATAATAAACATGAATTACCTAAATCAATAACACCACAATTAAGAGTATTACAATATTGTTTACATTTGCCATAAAAAGTATACAAGTAAAACATGATGTTTTAAGCCCTATTCTTGGCAGCGATGAGTGTGTGTTTAGGAGAGATGGCTTATAATTTTCACCATTGGGCAGAGGAAACTCCAAATAAATTTCGGGAATATGGTCACTAAAGAAAGTATTGCGTTAACGTTTGGCTGGGCGTAATAAATCACAGGGTCGTTTGAAGAAATCCATCACCAGTTGTAACGATGGGGCACCTGGATTGATGCTATATCGTAAAGCGCCTAAAATTTCAACCTCATTAAGCATATTATTGATGAATTTTATCCAGAATATGCTCAATGTATAGAAGAAACTCAATATGTTTCTACTAATGAAGAGATTCGGGAAGATTTAGATGCATATTTATCATATTTTTAGTGTATATTTCCATGTATATATCAAGGTTTTTAATGCATAATTATCAATCACATTCACTTTTCATTTAAAGTCTGAATGCATTAAAACTCATCTTTTCCCGAATCAAACAACCAAAAACCAATTATTAGAGTCTACTCTAAAATCCTATCACACCCCATAGCAAATATCCTTTCCTTAAGAAAAGCCCCAACTAATCAGAACGTTTCTGTTACGCGTGCAATCTTCACCACTCATTCTGCCGTGTATAACCGCTCGCGTTTTGGTGGGAATCGCTTATATTACGGTACATTCTTCCGTCAAACCGAAATAACACTAGCGCACAGCTATTCTGGAGCCCAAACACGCCGCGACACAGAAAGCGAGTCTGCATCGATAGAGTTCATTGTCAAGTTCGCAGATCGCAATACTGCTCGCCGCATCGTGATTCTATTTCCCGTAGTCCATGGTCCAACTATTTTTTTTTTTCGGGGGCGAACAACAGAAGAATCGATTGGGAAGCATCCGTAAGAACCTGTGGAAGTCCAACAATCGGGGAAAATGGATGTACAGCTTGTTGTAAGTAGAATTTACTGTAATAAATCGTTTAAACGTTATTCTATATCCAGTATTTGTTCTGTAATAATGTGAACCCATAGGAAAAATAACCTACTAGCTAGTTTTAGGTTGGGGAGAGGGATACAAAGAAAAACCAAATAATCTCAGATATATGAATGCATAAAATGTTGTTGAAATGCATAGAATAATTGAGAATACGTTAATCATTAGGTCAAGTAGCTAACAGTCAATAGTTAACTTCGAAATATTAGTTAATGTCTTTATTGATATTCTGTTTAAGGTGTTTCTTGTTCCATCTTCATTTTGATTAGTAGCTATTGTTTAATTTTCAATAATTTTTAACAACGTAGCGGTCTAAAATTAAAATTGAGACTTCCTTAATAAGCCGCACGGCCATATTTCTTTACTTATTACTACTATTCGAATATACGACCATAAACAATAATATAAATAAGTATATCTTTTGAAAAGGTGTTCATAAGGTGATAAAAAATATAAACTTATATCAACAAAACGCCCGCAAAGATACAGAACACATGCATTGACGCCATGACGTCACTGTTACACAAATAAGCTTTACACACCCTGAGCCTTAAACTTATTAATCACAAATGATTTCAAAGAATTTAAAGAAGTATTAAATAAATCAACATTGAAACGGTGCTCATTAATAGTCTTTTATATGCCTTGATATTATCAGTTACGTAATAATCATGACACAATTTTGAAAGCAGGCGTAGGAAAATTTTACAATGAGATATTACCTAAATGAATAACTAAAATGTATTGTGGCCTTAATAATTGTCAATAAGTTTCATATATCTAATAAGATCATAATAGTTGATGATACGATAAAAAATATTGGATGCACAAGAATTGATTCGAAGAACTTAATAAATAGAAATCTGATATTGTTTAAAGTTTTATAAACAAATACATAATTCTAGGGCTAGCCAATGCTAAAAATGCTGCACGACTGCATCATACTCAAACTTAGATCTAATATACGCATTATAAAAACTAATAAATGCCTCATTATTCAATTCCTTAGTATTTCTTATTGAGAAATTGAACATATTATAAGCTTTGAAAGAATTGCAAGGACTGTGGGCTGATATCACTAATACGTAGTATCGGGAGATCCACACCGCCCAAAGTTAATTTAATAAAATTCGGTACATATGTTTCAAGAGCACGTCGGCTCTCATTCTCAACCAATTCCCGAATGACGAAAATTATATCTAACATGCACTTTTTAAAAAACATATACACATCTCTCTCTACTTATAAACACATTTAGCGTAATACGTACGAAAGAAAACTACCCGGGTGGCAGGTAATATTTACGAGCGTATGTATAACGTTCCTAAACTAAAAACATCTGTTCTTGTGAACGTTTAAGAAAAATATATACCCGAAGAATTTTTGCCTGGCTCGAACGTGCTCTTGAACGTGCTCTTGCAACATATGTACCGAATTTTATTAAATTAACTTTGTGCGGTGTGGATCTCCCGATACTACGTATTAGTGATATTATAAGCTTCTTTACAGATATTTATAACATGTAAATTGAACGTAAGCTTTGAAACAAAAATAATACCTAAATCTCTAAGTACAACATCCCCCTATGATCCATATGATGCCATAGTAAAACTAAAACAAAAAACCCTTACTCTAGATACGCATTTCTGCAACTAAATTGCCATCCTCAGTAGAATCTACAAAGGAAAATAATGTTAAACCCTGGAAGATATTGAACGTGGCAAAGTACCCTCGATGAACCGAAATGATTGAGTAGTATATGTAAATATAGATTCTAAGCCGGAAAATGGTGTTATTCAATCTTCCAGAGTTGCTGAAATACGTATCTACAGTTCTTCGTTCATTATGGTGGTAAGGGTATTTTTTGCTTTAGTTTTATTATTTCAAGTAACCATATCTCCTTATTTTATACCTGAATGCCATAGTTGTAAACGTCGCAATTTTACAAACATAAAATAAACAGTCAGATGAGGTGTTGTTCTTTAAATCATTAATAAACATTACAAAGAGCAATGGTCATAAAACCGACTTTTGTAGGACACCAGACCAGAACATGAATGATGCAGGAATGAAGGTGGGTCTTGATATCTACATAACCGACCCTACGTATAAAATGAGATTGCAACGTATCAGATTATGAAAGTGATCTGTTTTGTGGTTTTCGAGTACAACTGTTTTTGTTAAAAAAATCACATATCCCAATTAATATTATATTAGATCCGCAATATATCAAATGGCTATCTTTCATGCAGCTCGAGTAACAAAAGACGTACTATTGTTGCGGCCTGTATATTATAATTATGTTAGAAACTCGCCAAGAAACGAAATGAATACACAAAGAATTGGATAAAATAAATATATTGTTGAGATCTTTCCCAGAACTTTTTGTTTTCTTGATAATTCTTTATTATTATCAGGTTTGTCTGCGCCATCCTCGACTATGGCCACTTTCTTTTTGATTTAGGATTAGTAATGCGTATTGCTGGTTGCATATGAAATTTGTAAAAATGGATGACCTCTACCGGTAATGTAGGAATCTATACTTTTAGGCAATATATAATACTCTAAATGCCACCGATTGGCAGATAACAGGTCTAATTAATGTTACCAGATAAAAGAATATATTATTTTTATGTACATTGTAAGATAATAACATATTCTCACACAAAACACTATACAATACGAACAGGGGTTTGGAAGATTTTTACAAAATAACTTCACGGATTCATACAAGAAACCAGGCGATGTTGGTATCGAAGAAGAAAAGACGCCCGTCGGTAGTTGCTGTGGTGTGAAGGATGCAGGCGTGGATTTGTATTTCAATTGTACAAGACCGTATAAGGTTACAAGTGTGATTCACGTAAATAGAAGGATGCTGCTACCATGCAAAGACCATTTTGAAAGAAATGAAAGTATAAAAATAACGTGTAATTAGAACATAAAAGCTGAAGTAATGAAGTGGTAAACCGTCTAAGGAGAAGAACAAAAATTGGATATTCGAAGTTTAGGAAAAAGAGGTAAAGGAATGTCGAACAGGAACAGGGTGGAACACGTTACGTTTAAACATTACAAGGGCAGTTAAAATATTCATGAATTCAAAATTTTTTATACAGTATCTTATTAACAAAATTCTACTTATAACTGTCACTAAGATTTTCATATTGGTAATTTAATTTTCATATATGTCATAGATTCAATCTATTAGATTTCTTACTTGTCAAAAGTTGTCTATTTACATAGATCTAATGTAACACATCAAGTCGTACTAACGTTAACAAAGAAATTTAAAATCGTGTGTGCAGTTCTGTCACATTTTAATATTGGCGTTAATCAGAAGCCATATTCGTCACATTGCAATATATTTAAAAGAAAGCTTTATATAAAACGCACTAAGAGGTATAAAACAAGTCTTTCTCATAACTTTTTATGAAGCCTAAGTTTTTTATTAGTGTGGGATGAACTAAGAGGGTTAAGAAAAAAACTTGTTTTATCGTTTTTACTGTGTTTTCACATATGTAGCTATTTTAGCATGTTTTTGTATAATTAAATAATACTGAACATAACTGAATCTGTACTTGAAAACAGATATCTAGTGCTTTCGAAAAGATATGAGTAGAGCAACATGTTGGTCACTGTAGATTTACTACTAATAAATCCATGTTGAAAAGGTGATAATTGAATGGAAATGTGATTATAAATAATATTAGATAATAAATATTCAAAATGTTTAGAGAAATCAGAATTCTTATACACTTTTATTACGGTTTTATTACAAATGAGTAAGGAGATTAAGAAATAAATTGTGATGTGATCGTGGTGGCTGGGGCTGATAGATATTACCCCGGATTATGAAAGCAGATTTTCGAATATTTTTGCCTATTTCTAAAAATAATTTTTCAATAAGAATTTGTTTAATCCGGTTCTAGAAAAAGACCAAACACGTTTTACTATACAGTATAACGATTTAAAAATACATATACTCTGAAACGAACGATTCTCGTATTCGTTAAGTGAAAATCCACCGAAACGTGCAAAACATGGAATTTTCCCAATAATAATAATAATAATAGCGACCTGAGCACGACGAAATTCATTATTAATACGTCCTCGATCATCGGCGCTATCGTATTATATTATCACCGGCGAAGACTAGCCGCTATGAATTCATAAAAGCGATGACAAGTAGAAGCGACACGATTTCCTTTTATGGGCGAAACAAAATTGACCTGGATGTCGCTTTAATATAATGAATTCTGTCAACCCACTCTAGAATATTTTGACTGATACTTGAAAATTCGGTGCGAATGAGTCGGCAAAAACTCCTACGAAAGATTATATTCGTGTCGTATTGAACGAGAGGCTGAATTTGAATAAATATCGTTATTAACGATAATTAAAGGAAGTCACCGAGAAAAAATTACTTTTCAGGTAGGTACGTCAATTATTCCACTAGTTAGGTTTTTGTCGGCGACAAAATCGCTTTGTTAAAAAACGCAAGTGTAATCACAGCTTCATTCTATAGTTGTTTTATAAACCAATATGTAACATTGAAGGATATCACATTTCTCTCCATAACATAATAAATAATAAACGAAGTAAGAAATAAATAATAAAATAAAACACTACATATTTATAGTTTTATTAATTCATGGCTCAGCCAAATAATATGTATTTTCTGCATACAAACACAAATTTACACTTATGCGCGTTTTTTTTCTAATCGGAAGAGTGAATTCACTTCAATCGTGTGACGTATTCCAATTAAATTTAATATTTTTGAGCCCACATCACAACAAACAATAATGCAATAAAACGCAGCCGCTGCTTATGTTTCAGCTCTCAAACAGCTTATAAAACGACGTTTTAAATCATATTATACATAACCTCATTTATGGCTGTGTTCAATAAATGCACCAACAAACAATGTTCTAAGCATATTCAAAGTGAATGAAACAGAAAGTTCCCATTGTAATGGGAGATCACTGTGTCATTACTTCGATTTTTAAAATAATATAAGAAAGTGTGTATAAAAATCGCGAAGGCGTAGAAGCTGGAGATGCTTCAATACCATATTTAAATTCTACGTAAAAATGTGACAATGTCAAAATACTATTTCGATATCTTTTATCTAAAACGAGCTAGACGATGAAACTTGGATTGTCGATTATCAGTTTTCCCCTATAGTGCACGGATCATTTTCTTTTGTTTTATTGTAAATTTCGAATTTACAATAAAATGTATTTTTTGGTTAGCAAGTAATACTGCACGCTTAATTTGGACCAGGCTGTATATAAACAAACGTGACGAAAGCTATCTTTTTTGATGAATTACTCTTGAATATTTCATGAGAATATACACCGTACTTGAAGTGGGTTAGTTTCTTTTATTGTTAAATAGCAACATGTCTTCAATTTACATGCTGTTCAACTCGCAAATTAATTACCGTCAGTACAGGAAAGAGTAAATCGTAGAAAATGAACTAAATTGTCCCCTTTTCGTGAATGCCACTTCACGACTTAACGTCTATAAAGAGTACTTTAATAGAAATTACACAAAGAAAATGTTTTTGCTTTCTAATTATTTATAATGTCTGTTATTACCGTAATATTTTCTTTATTTATTAAAAAACTTAACTTTCATTTAATCACATAGGCCGTACGCATTTCTCACGTATGTATTTTACGTTTAAGACACTTAAAGAGCATAAAATAATAACAAATAAAAATAAAACGTTCGATGAACACCAACAACTGGCTTTATCTCGCCTAACGAGCGCAAGCACTTTCACTAATTCCCTATTCGCCGCTAGAGGGGTGGGTTGAAAAAAACTCCTTTATATCGCTTAACAGATTCCATAATATTATTTTCTGTCTGATTTTTGTGTATGTCTTGGCCAATTGCATGCCGTTCTTGAAGAACAAGTTCAATAACACTAGAGCGCTGTTTTCACTATCATTGCGATAAAAATTGCTATATTATTAAAGTGTGTACACGCATCAGGTGTTCGTAATTCAACCTGTTGCCAAGTCAAAAGTATTGAAAAAAATAATTGTATTATTTCATTTTTGAAATACATAGATGTAGTATAAAGCACAGTAAAAGCCTGATCCTTTTATTTTGCTAACATTAATCACCAGAGTCATATTTGATATGGAGCAGCACAGCCAGCTTACCTTAAAAATGATTAATTATTATGGACTTTTGTACATATGTTTAAACCCAGTCTTCATAATTTCTATTTAGTTGGTAACAACAAGGAATTCTTTCCTTTCCAATTAACCCAAATAAGATAGGCATGTTAAATATGCGGAATCGTGGGAAATTGTCCGCTTAGAGCAAAAATTATGTTAGCATTATACCGTGTGACATTTCATTCCAGTTATTAAACCCTCCGTTACTGGTGCACATCATAACCTTTACAGTTACTCGCATCCGACGCTGTGGATTACATCTAATTCCACGTTAACGGCAATTGCGATTCCTATAGTCATATAATTCTCGTGCGTGTTTTGAGTTTAAGTCGGCTGAATACGATATTCGAGATTGGAATATATGACTCGTTACAGAACAAGAAATCGTTAGTACAATGAATACAGCAAAAGATATTAGTACAAATAAACATGTTTCTGCAGGAATACAATCAAACCTTCGAAAATCAGAACTCAATGTTGTCAGAACAAATTCACAATAAATGTCACTCGCATTCTAACTGTGATTTTGTTTTCGAAATTTAATATATTTTTAAAAGCACGAAAAACGAAGCAAACATAATAATAACGGCTGGAAACACGGATGACAAATGGCGAGGTGACAGACGACAAACAGGGTGTAGCCACTCCACCATCCAAAGTAAATATGAACTAGTTTTTAAGCAATCTGGGGACCTTTTTGATACCAACCTCAGACTATTGGAATTGTTCACTGTGTATATTCTTAAACACTATTTGGACGTGTTCTATGTTTACCGTTATGGCCGGTAATGGTTTCATTTGCTTTTAATAACGGATACACTAATGAGATGCAATCAAATGCATCTGTAATAAAACTATACGGTTCACACACAGGTCTTTGGTTTTTGGCATCACGGAAATTAGTGTTTGCATTTCCTCAATGATTTATTCTTCTTGTTTTCCAAAGTACTGAAATGAATAATAACAAATACGGTTACCAATTGTCTCTGTTCTATTAAAACTTTCAAATATCGTATTTGTTGTTTACACTATACACCTGCCGCTGCTATATCCCATTTATTTCACTGCTGTTATAGGGTACTTGTATAGAATAAGATTAAAATCGATGAAAGTGTATTAGTATAGTGCAAGTTCCATGCGTGCAACTCATTATTGTAGGTATCAAAACATAGACATATATGCATACTGCATACATTAAGTAAAGTTTATCACACGTTATTATTACTTTTTTCAGTAATACAGTTTCAATATATAGTTTGTATATTAACGTTTCTTTGTTGGCATTTTTGTTTTGAAAATGCTCGAGTTTCTGTTAGTATTAACGTTATTCAGTTCAAGTAGTTTATGACATACTTTTCATGCACTTTGTTATTGCTTTTTTTCACACGCACATATGACATTTGTAACTAAATTCATTTTACAATCTGTTAACGATGTGAGAACAGAAACTGCCGTGTAGATGAAATCTTTATACCTACGCAGCTAATTTTAAATATTTAATTCCAACTACAATACAAGCAAGGAAATAGACAGGGCTTATGAACCTCTTACGTAAATATATGTCCCACGCTGTTGAATTGCGGCCATAGATAAGTTTATAGGTTATCCACCTGTCACTGTCAAACTAACTAATGTCAATCACAAATGTCAAAATGACAGACACCATTATAAGCTGAGCAGCACATAATTATTTACAAGTGAATACATTTCATGACCTAGTCATATGTAATTCTTTTTCAGACATGTTTTATATAAATGCTATACTCGCTATACCAACATACAGCAAACAAAAAAATTATGACAAATCCTTTTTGTTCCAGGTAACTATTTTCCTAATTAGTTTTGCTACATACAAGCTGACTTGCGCGCAAATGATTGAACCTCCACCGCAAATAAACGAATATTATACTAGTGTAATCCAACCCGATACACTACAAAACGACCAACAAGCACAAGGTGCAGTCAACGTGAACTTCTCGCCAAATAACCTAGAGTATTTCCGTTTAGAAAACAGAGATGTCGCTTTCGGTAACCCTTACGATACTCTTACGATACCGGTAGATGGCAGCGTGTCCCAGGATCAACCCACGGAATTTGATGCTCCGAAAGCGCTGGGATTACGTATGGTACCGAATCAGTCACCGTCACAGTCCTTCAATGTGGGATATAGCGTGAAATTCGGCAAGATACCGCCGAGATTACGACAAATTCCCAAGGAGCAACAAATCTTTATAAATTCCGATATTATAACCGGTAGAAACAAGGAAGAAGTTATGAAACCCGTGAATGTAAACCCGGTTAGCGAGGAATTTGTCTTGAATGCGTATGGTAGCAGTAAAAAGCGCAAAATCTCGGGTGATAAACCGAAAAATCACAAGCCAACGCCATCTAGTTTCGTTTCCAAAAAGTTACCAACGTATCCTCATGTATCTTCGGAAACACAAATTAAAATGCAACCTTTTGAGCCAGACTATGCAAGTAATACGTATTCGAAGAAGGCTAATAATTCTCCATGGCGAATATTGAGTCCCGGAGTTGAAATATACAAAAGCAAACCGTTGACAGCGATTACCAGCGAGTCAATGGAAGAATCTAAAGGATTTGATCATGCCAAAGCGTTAGGAAGAAGCATTGGTTTTGACTATACTAATGTAGTTGATCCAAACCCCTACACCTACGAACCCGATGAATCTTATAGGAGGAAACCAGCCGAAAATCAAAAATATTATAATTACATCTCTCCAAACGGTAATCAAGAAAAAATTGTGTCAGAAATTCAGCCTCTAGCACTAACTCTTATTAGAAACCCAAATACTAATGGCAACATAAACCATCCAACTTCACAGCGTTTGAATGTCGATTTTCCTTCACCTCAACAAGATGGCACTGAACAATACGAAAATGTGGCTGCCAATGACGAAGAGAACATGAGTTATTTCCCTGAAAACTATCAAAACAGTTTCAAAACGTTTTCGCGAAGTGAATCTAAACAAAACTTCAATAGTAACTCAGAATATACCATTCCGCAACGACTAAATGTCGAATTGCTGCAGCAAGATGATGCGGAACATCGTGGCAACGCTGAAGCTGCGGATAAATCACACTATTTCTCTGCTTCCAATTATAAAAATGATGTAAAAACACCAGGCAGCGCACCTGCAGTAGTTGAAACACGATTCTTAGAGCAAAATACTAACCCAATCTTGCCTGCGTTTAGGCAAAAACACGTTGACCAACAGTTCCCCCTAGATGATGTGACGAATTATTCACCCCTTCAAAAATATGTTAATTATGGCGTTAAAACTATTAAAACTGGAACTCCGATGTACAGTGTGACAGAAAGTCTGCAGGAAAACTCCCATTTCGCACAGTTACCTAATAATTACAATAAGTCACCGAGTAGAAATATGTTTT
This sequence comes from Osmoderma eremita, assembly GCA_031763485.1. Lineage (NCBI taxonomy): Eukaryota > Metazoa > Arthropoda > Insecta > Coleoptera > Scarabaeidae > Osmoderma > Osmoderma eremita. The sequence goes on from JARFOC010001341.1 coordinate 329,833, forward strand.
ATATTCCGCATAACCATCGTTTTTATAGTGGTATCAAGAGGAATAGACCAACTTCTTTTCGATACTCGAAAGAGCCGAGGAAGTACGCGAGACCACACGCGAGAAATAGAGCACAATCTAGAATTCATTAATAAATTCTATATTAATTTAAATCGTTCCTATTTATTTCGTTTTATTATTTTGTTCGTTTCTGTAATGACATGCGATCAAATTTATTTTAGATTAAGGATGGTGGCGAAAAAATAACTGTCCAAAAAGGGACTATAATGTAAAAAAATGTGGAATGAATATTTGGGGTTTTTCAATTTTAATGTTACCAAAAATATAGTAATTGTCAAAATGACATGCATGTTGATGAGCCATTCCCCTATCGTAAATATGTTAGATCATACAATTTTACAATATTTTCCGCCGTTAATTATTATTTAATTGTAATATTTTATAAATAGGTAATTTTTTATATAAATAAAAACAGATAAAATATTTTATTGCCTTTAAAAACTTCCACTAACCCAAGTACCTTAAACAAAATAATTAATTTTATCACCATAAACAAATGTTACTAACACTACACACCAAGCTCTACTTATTTTGACGCTGATTCACTGGCAATAGAATAAATAAAATAAATACGGTAAAGTCATTAAATGCACACTCCAAGTCTACTATCTCTCCGGACGAACAGGAACAATCTTACAGAACTTAAAACCCCATTAAGTATGTGAACAATCTAATTACAGTTAGTACTATGGCCTAGATAAGTATTGGAAATTATTAGTCTACTGTAATCACTTATGATATTTAGAGGAGATGCACTGGAGCGAAATATAAGGTATATTTTATGCTGTTGTTACACGGGACTGTTGAGAAACACGAATGTTAATAAATTTATCTAGTACTACTTGGTTTGTAGAATGCTCTTCAATTAACTGTAATAAATAGCAATTATGATAAATGTACACTTCTGTAGAAAAATATAAACTCCGATTAATGTAACTTGAACATTAGAAATCGTACATCGTGTTTGAAATTACAAAAAAATCAAGACTCGCACAGTACAGTTTTCTAATTCGTGAATTGTCAGTCATTATAATAATTAATGATCGTAGAAAATATAGACAACTTACCGTACATTTATAATGCGGAACATATCGGATACATGCAAAAAAGAAAACCTCCTAGTAATCGATGTATTAGGTACATACATACACAACACCAAATAACAATTTAAAATATTCAAAACAAAAAGCACTTATGAAATACACTTTCAATCCTTGCAACGCTTTTTCAAAACGGTATTTGTTTTTTTCTCGACCGTAGTACGTCTTTCATAATGCCAATAATACGTATCTATCAACAAATATCACACTAACGACGCAATTCTACAAGAAAAAAAAACGTGCAAGAAAAATAAATTCAAAAACTATTAATTCGCTTACAACCAATAAGAAACGGCCAACTTAATTTTTAGAAGTTGGTAAATATGTATTTGTTCAAATTTCATATTTCAATTATATCAAAAAATAAAAACATCCATACCACCTTTTTGGGTGAAGAACCCCGAATACGTATTTGGGTTTTCATACCTCGGTCGTGCGTCGGTCCGTGGCGAGTTGTGATTGGTTCATTTTAAATATTTTTTGGAACCGCCAAAAGATTTGCAGCGCTGCATGTAGTTCAACTGTGGTGAACTTTTTGCGTCGTTTGCCTGTTTGACCCATTTTGACTATGTTTGACGTGGCCTGCAGGCGACTCGAACACAAATATAATATAACCTATACAGAATATGGATATAACAACTAGAAAAATTATATAATTGTCTATTTATGTTTAAAATATGAAGAAAGAAGATCAAAGCGTCAACATAAGTATTGGGTACGATCAATAAATATAAATAAATGTGACATTTACATGTGTAAATATTAATGGCATTCAGTAATAACTTTACTAATGTATATGTATAAGCATACAAATTTTAAACTATACAATAGTAATACCTATTCCATTCGTATTGAAGAATATTTAATGAGAATTTATAAGGATACAATATACAACAAACTTTTCGAGGTTAGATATCTTTTTGTAACGACGTAACAACCAGAAACAACGCAACGACGCACAAA
>JARFOC010001342.1:0-18830 GCA_031763485.1 Osmoderma eremita
ATTTTTAACGTAGTAGTAAATCTTTCCGTATTTTCGACCTCAAATAAATACTTGTTTATGTAAATAGCAGTCGAATACCTGGTACCCTTCTACACTGTTAACGTTGAAAATATGGGAGTTCTGGATTTTAGGTTGGAAACTTTTATGTGGCCCCGAGTGTGCATATCCTACTGTACCTAAACACATATTCTTTTTAAGCAATATAAAGTTATAATAACTAGTGATGGGAATATTATCATTTCATACAAAGATAGTTTCAATGATTTTATTCATTTAAAACTACGGAAGACTTTCATTCAAATAGTTTCAGTTTAATTAATGACCAATTGAATGATTTAGTCCTACCGAATGGCCATTCATTATTTATGTATACCTGAATTCAACTGTTTCCGGGACAAAAATTTTTTTGAAGCCTAAAAAATCCAACTAAACTTAAACACTTAAATTGTGTAAATAAAACCTTGAATTGAGTCAAACTGTTGACTGTGACAGTTGACTCATATCTCAAGTCACTTTGTCTTAGCAAAAGTTACTACTACAACCACTTTAATAGATGTGTATGATCTACGTTGTCGAAGGGTTTTGACTAAAGAAAAAAGACCTATCTCTTACTCTCCCTTCAATTGACAGATAGATCGCTATGTTGTTGATCGTCATTACATATACATCCGCATTTTGCAGGGAGGTCAACCAATTGCATGATAAACTCCATCAATCTACCCAAAATACCATTTTGCATGATTACAGCAACTATTGAGATCAATGCAATGGGCCTATAATTCTCAATATGAGTTTCGTTACCACTTTTGTAAATAGGTTTTATGTTTTCAATAAATAAAGACTCATCTTTATCTGATAGTGATAAAAAAATCGCTACCCGAAGGTAATGTTTATGGAAACAACTGTATATAATCATAATGCACTGTATTTTAAATTAAGTGCTCCATACAGCAAAAGGAGAAAGTAAACTACGGCGTCGGATCCAGGCTCGCTTACATTTCGATGTAATAATAATATTTTTACGTTTAGCCATAAAAGAGCAATTTCGAAGAAATGATACCGCAAACGTCGCCCGGCTCGGCTAAGAGAGCTATCCCGTCGGGATTTTAAAGCGTAATTAGCGGGACGAAATGTGTCGTCCCAGAGACCCATTTATTTGAACGGCGAAATCGCTTAACTTTGTTTCGTTACGTGGGCGATCTATGACATAAATTGAACTAAATATATACGTACAATCATGTAAACATAATAAACATTTTCGTTGTCGGTGCGTTTAGAAAATTGTAATAACAAAATTGTAATGTTATAACAGATTTGCTATTGTAGAACGGTGTTTAAGCCAAAAAATGTCTGAAACCTTATTACACGGTAATTCTTTCATTATTTATAAGTACCAAAACAAGTATAACAAAGGACGTTTAGCATTTAAATGACTATATTTATATAACGTATAATTTTATACAAAATATCCTGTGGCATCACATTTTACACACCGTGTTGGTGTTTTCTTACGGCGCACAGTGTGACGCAACCGGCGATTTACCGGACATGGCGTTTTCACTCGGTTATTCTCCTATAAAAACTTCAATAATGTAACCACGTTTGATAGTATTTAGCTTCACATGAAATAATATTTTACATATATTTAATGCATAAATATCCATTGAAAAGAAAGGAAAGAAAAAACTCTGTTTACCAACTGAAGAAACTTAAGCAATGGAATTTGTAAAATAAGGCGCCTTTAGTTAACTTCCATCATATTACCCGCTTGTTCTAGGAACTAGGAACTCGGAATCTTCAGCGCATTCCAGCGAGGTATTTTGTGAACTTTTCTTCTTGGTTTTGCTGAGCTGGTAATAAGAATATTTTCGATCCTTTTTCAAAGTGACAACTCTCGGAAGTACTGTGACTTGGACTGATTGAGAGATGTAGTTATTAAGGCAAGTGCATCCTTTACAGTTTTACATTTTAAAATTATTTTCATATATACAGGCTGTTTCATATCACCAGGGTGAATCAAACATACGTTTTCTTACATGGAACATCCTGTATGTAATTTCGGATTTATGTTAAGCTCCTGCCTCACATCCCCAATCTACAATTTCATTGAATTATACAGCGTGTTTCAGAGGTTATGGTCGACTTTTTTACGACCTTTTCAGAGGGTAAAATTTTTAATTTAAATTTTTGTATTTTTTTCTCCTTTTTGACAACTTAGTGTGTCAACACTATGTATTATTTGTTTGTTTGTTGTACCTATTTTCAGTTGTAATTTTACTTAGCTTTCTCCATAAAATTTTGTAATTTTTCATGACAATAAAGCACATTATTATTATTGTATACTGCAAACAACACAGTCTGAAATTATTCTTTTACAAACACAGATTTTTGATATTGGTCCACTTTTATAGCAAAGTGACATTTTTTCAAAATTGTCAAAACTGAATACAGGGCGAGTCAAAAGTCAAATACATTAATTTCTCAATTACTTTAAATGGATCACCCTACATTTTGTATCATAAAAAGAAAGAATAGTTTAGTTACTTTTATTTTTATTAAGCACCCTGTATACCTAAAGTCATTAATTTCTAGGATATTTTCAAGCATTTTTAAAAAGTGAGATTTTTTGAAATTATTTAATATAGCAAGTTAGTCATGGAAAAATGACAGTTAATGTTTAATACAATTACAAAATACAAACATTTATAACTTTTTTGGAAGGACGAGTGAATGGTCAAGTCTATTTAGACCTTTTAGAAAATCATTTACCGTTGTTATTGGAAAATTTTCTCCGCCCTAAACGTTGTTCAAAGAATGTGGTATCTGCACAACGGAGCTTCGTTACTTCACACTAAGTTAATACACGACTATATCCTTGAAAGCTGAACAAGGAGACTGGAACCCATTGGGTGACTAGCTCGATCATCGGAGTTCACTAAAATTGACTTCTTCATGTGGTCATATGTAAAAAAACTTTGTATAGCAAACACCGCCAACTACACGAGGTGATATGAAAAACAGAATAAGAGAAGCATTCTCGCGTATTAATTAAGAAATGTAAGACAATCGCTTGAATAACGCCTGCAATGTTGTATTGGTGGATATTTTGAACATTTATAATAAAACTACATTGTAAACAGTTGGATTAATTAACTAAATGTTAATCGTTAGTATAGGTTATAAATGTTTGTATTTTGTAGTTGTATTAAACATTAACTGTCATTTTTCCGTGACTAACTTGTTATATTAAAATAATTTCAAAAAATCTCACTTTTTAAAGACTTTTTCAAGACTGTCTACAATTTTCGTAAATAACTTTTTTTGATATCTTATATTATAACGGATATATAGAGCTTTACCACACTAATGCGTCACCCTATATAATATATACAGTACTAGAGCTCTATCTATTATTATAGTCACCCAGAGTCGGTGATAATACAGAAATAGAGTGGAATCTGTGAACCTCTTTGGTTCCTTGAGGAGAGTAATTTAGTGTTCTTATTTTGTATTCTGTTATAAATACAATTCGCTTTTAATCTCTATGCAACCACGTTATCTTTTATTTCATAAATTGACAATTTTTGTTTGGTTATGTTATTATAGTACTTTACTTTTCTTTGGTGTTAGAAAAATTTTGGTACGCCTCTTAGTCAATAGGCATTGCAATGCATTTATTGCGACTCCCCTTTCTCTGTCGTGTTAGTTGGGTTGTGTCATAGGTATATCGCGCCACGCTTGTAACTATCGACTTCCTGTGACATCGGACGATCGCTCTTACTGTATATAATAAATTGGAAATTTCGGTTGATGCATAAATAAATTTCGCTATAGTTAGGATCTGTCAACTTACAAACGTAATTAAGGTATTTCGTCATTTGTATTTGTCATTACATATTTTCTTTGCCTCTTATATAATTTTTTTATATAAAATTTATGACGAGGCCAAAATTAGAGCGTCTTTATTTAGTTGAAATTAAAACTAAGATTACAAGAGACTAAGGCATGCAAGAAATAAACACACGAAAACCGTAGGAGTTAGTACTTTAACAATAACAATATTTTAAGACAGCATCCACGTATGATAGTTAGTATAGATAAATCACCACAAATATACAGGATTTATTAACTAATAAAGTGTTCTATTTAATCGCCAATTACCAATAGATAGTTTGTTTATAAAAATTATTAACAATTAACAATGATGTGGAAATCTTTCCTTACATCCGGCTTGAACAAAGGTAAGAATTAATAACTCTACAAACTAAGTAACAGAATTTCTCTTACACACATATATTTATTATATACGGAAATATTTATCACTGATCGTAAGATTTAACAACGGACAAGAAATCTAATTAGGAGTGTGTGTCTCGTGCTAATGGTTTCCCGTATTATATTATGCAAAAGGTACGGTAAGGAGATTAATTTTTACGATATTATAGCGTGAGGTATGTGCATAATAGGTATAATGGATATGCCTATATGTACATTGCTAGTCAAATGAAATAGAACAGTAAGAATAAATTTGGTAAAATAAAAAATCTTTTTAGTAGTATAAGATCAAATAAAGAATAGAAATGCAAAAACAAAATTAATTACAGGAGTTCTAATCAATCTTAAACCGGTAGTTACGCCGCGCAACTGAACTCAAAAGCTAACATGTGCAGTCATGTGCGTTAAAATAGCAGTCCTGCATGAATATGTCATAATTGAATTGGTATATAAGCGTTGTCAAAGAAATACGTTGTATCTGCTTTGAAATATATACAGCGCTGGCCATTTTTAAACATGAAAGCCGTCAACTGGTTCCCGAGAAGCCCCCATTTTACACCCCTTGATTATTTCCTATGGGAATACCTTAAAGAGCAAGCGTATGCAAACAAACCACGAACTCTACTGTAAAATGGCCGCCGTTCCCAAAGAGATGTGTAGAAGCGTCGCTGCTAATTTCCGCGTTCGGTTAGAGGAGTGCCAGCAGCGCGAGGGTAAACATCTGGACAACATAATCTTTGGCACTTAATTTTCCAAAACTTTGTCTAAAAATATTTTTTCTGACTTGTGGTGTTCCCTTTATTGAATTTACAAAAGCCCCCTACCCTTTCTGGACACCCTGTACATTCATGTTTGTATCATTGCCATAGCTATTTATACTACAGTGTTGACAACTAAATCCTTTATACTTTATGTGCGGTCATTTAATGCCAAGAAGTGCTTTGAAAAAAAAAGCAGATAGCATGTTTTTCCATAACACTACTGTATCTAGTTTTCCGACCGCTCTTTAGAGAGAACCATTTTTGGTGTATCATTCTCATATCCTATAGAAATATCTCGCACGAGTGAGATATTCTCGCTAGGACCAAAATCGCAGTGAGACGAAAATGTAGCTGCACTTTGACAGATTTATAAAGTTGCAACCGAGTTGGCGTACGATCCTTAGAGATAGAAATAGATTTAAATTTATTTGGGCTCTTGAGATCTCTAGAGTTGCGCAATATGCTTAAGATAGAGTTATACGAAGAAGCCGTTTACGTTCAACACTTGTTGGATTAAACTTCCCAATTCGCAGTAAATTATAAAATTCAGCAACCACGCTTAAAGCAACAAAAATCTCGCGAGCTGTCACCAAATCGTTCGGCTTCAGACACGTCCACCACTTCCGGTAAATTACTCTTTCTCTATCAGAAACCTCACGAATGTTTTCCACTTCGAACTGATCAAGTTTTAGCGGTAGAGGGGACAGTTTGTCCTTTAAGGTAACGATTTCACTTTGAAATGAGGTAACAGTGCTAGCAAGCGCATTTATTTTATTGAATTGGGGCTTAATATCACTGCAGGTGGCGGAATGGAAAGACACATTTCGACTTTTATTTATTTTAAAGGACACAGTCATAAGCAACATCATTCTCTTAGGAGGCGTCCGCTTTACAAACATAGCGTGTTTGCTAGTTTAACAATATGTACTAAAAGGGAAAAAATTAGAGAGGTATGCATGATTAAGACAAGGATGCTCTTCACGCCAGTACGGACTCAAAAAACAAAACAAAAAGAAGGCCGAGGAAAACTAAGGAGACGGGTTCAGGAGTTTTTGGTTGAACCCTATAGAATATGCTTGCGGATAGGTATCTTTTTCAACAACAACAAAAACAATCCAGCAGACAAAAAGAAACCAACAGACGAGAATATCAGGTATTGGAAACAAGAATCACTCAAAAAGTTTACATGAAAAATGAGTATCAATAAGAGCTGGAGCAAACTGGCTGCTAACAGAGCGCGAAGAACAGCACATGTTGCATTGTAAGCTCCAAAAACTCTGTAAACATTGTAGAAAGTGCTCAGTAAAAAAACTTTTCCATTTCTTTCTTATATAGCAGGTTTAACGCTGGTAATTGCCAGGACAATTTATTAAATACATGTATACAAATGTACCTAGAACTTTTTCATATTATGTTCTAATTACATTTACTTCGCGTATCATCATTGTTATTACGGCTAAAATAACTACTGCACTTTTCGCACATAAAGCACCTTCAAACAGAAACAGAGAAAGCTGAGACATGGCACCGCCCTCCTTGAAAATACCGGTCGACAAGAATTAGTCCTGGGCATCACTAACTTTGTTCTTATTAGACACTTAACAAAATAGAATACACAGAAGTACCTTTATCAAATAAGTTTGCATTCATCCAAGAGAATTTCTGTCATGTATATGTGTATATATCCAAAACAATACTTTCTTAACCTTATCTTCTTGGACTGAAAAAATGCCGAAAATTAACCAAGCATATGACGCTCTTGTTTTTACTTTACCTAATCCAATTGTTTTCTTACTGCAAAATAACCAATTTGAAGATGTTTACTAGAAATAAAATGTGTTTGCCATTACACATCCAGATCGGCAGATGCCCGATTCGCCGTTAACTAGTCAGATGATTGTAACTATAGCAAGTTTCCATAGCGACTCGTATATACGTCAGGGGTTATTATGCATAACATCCCTTCTCTTAATAAATATTTTTTTGGCCCCATCTGTAATAGAGTAGCTTGACTACTTAGAATCACATTCTGATAAATTCATTACTATAAGATTACTATAAAAAAAATTATTTTCTTATTCTGTAAGTATGTGAATATTCTTAACACGAGTGGAAATTCTTAGAACAAAGCTGTATTATTCTGGTTTTAGAAAAATACCATTTAAACAATTTATTTTCCTCAATGTGCGTATACCGCAACGCAGAGACGGATTTCATTTAAAGGTTAGATGCGATAGAATAGACCACACTTTATTCCCCGAAAACCTGGATTAAATATGAGTTAGTTCTGGTATGCTACTAATACAATCATATGTATTTGACTGACAGTACTATAGTATACAATACCAGTACTATAACTTTAAACCTATTTCAGGTGTCCATTGTACGAATTTGACACCCTTACTGTCTCTGATATATGTATATAAGAAGGCTAACCATGCCAAAATTTAAACTATTTATAAATAATTCACACAATATGCAATGCAATATAAAAATTGACTATTAATTAATACGATTACACAGGGGTGTTTAATTAATAATTCGGTTCTCAAAGCAGATGTGCAAAGTGGTCTGTCACGCGGTTTAGAAAAGAATGAAAATCCATTGCTTTGATGCAGGATTGTACTCGGGCTGTATTACCAGTTGCTGTCTAAACACTTTAAAGAATTTTTGTTGATGTTACCCCAATTTTTATTACAGTAAACAATGTTATAACATATGTAGGCCGATATTTATTATTTATTGAGTAAGAGCAGTACAATTTATGGTTGCTTTCTTGTTATATATCGTAAATTTAATTTTACTCCAAATACGAATCTATTTCGAAGGAAGCTATAGTGTCCATATGAAGAAGTGGCCAGCCTGTATAACTTACATATCAAAAAGGCATTAAAACAAATGATACCTAACATTTAAAAAAAAATGATTTTTATCCAATAATATAAACAGCAAAATTTTAAATACACCAAATAACAGAAAAAATAACCAATACAAAAATTGTTTTGACACAACAAGTTTGTAACAAGCCAAACCCGTACTTATAATGTTTGATATTAGTATTGAATTAATTATTATTATAAAAAGAGAGTTTGTCTGCATTCCGTATTTCTTTCATTGCACAAGTAAAAGGAACAGATTTTTAATATCCAAGTAGGTGTTACGTGTTTATCACCTGTTTTAAATTTAATAATCGTGTGCGAGAAAAAATTAACATCTTATCTTTTTTCGATTATATCCAAGACAAAATAAATGTTACTAGATGCTTGTCATGCACAAAAAAAAATCTTGGAATTTTATTTACTACAATCTAACAGTTTCACATGGAAGTATATAAAATAAATCACATTCAAATCCAACAAAATTCAGTATTTTAGTGTTTATATAAACAAAACAACCTATTTCGACTATAGGCCTTTTAGTTAGTTTAATCAGAGTAGGAAAATGTCATAATTACTATTAGAAACATCCTACATATGTATTTCCAACAAACTATGTCTCAAAACGTAAATCCTTTTGTAAAACTTCGCGCAGTATATAAAAGATAATATTTCCCCTACATTACAAGGTATAAGTACGTAACATTTTGTAAGAAAACAGTATGCGCGGGGTTAATTATAAAAGAAAGCACTCAACATTTTTCATTGCCGACGAATTCCAATACACAGAAGGAATCAAACTCAGAAAGTCCAAGTAATATGCCGAAGTGCTACCACTACAACCAGCGGCTAATCAGACACGAGTTGGGGCTCCTCTTCTTATTTACCGGAACAAAACACTACGCAACTCCTTCACAGGAGCTTTTAATTAGTTAAAATGCCAGTTAGGAAACTCGGGAATTCGAAGTGTACTGCTCGGGATCTTGTATAACGAAGTTGCTCGCGTTTAACGTAGGTATTAAGCTTAATTTATGTATAGCAAGATTATGCTGTAATAATTATGTTATTATTACGTGAAGTTTTGTGTTTCTTTCAAGTTTAAAAACGTTTTTAATAGCTATGTACCTGAGTAGATATCCATGTGATTACAATTGGTTTTAGTTGGAATTGTTAAAGTACACGTTGATTTTGATTCTCACAGCACTAATCTTGGAGCACTAAATTCTCTTCTTATGTATTAATAACGTTTTTGTAATTCTGACACAACACAATCTTGTGTTTTACTAACACTAAAAAAAAGGCACATTAAACTTTGAATACCGTTACATTAAAACTAAAACAATGTAAAACCGTTTTATTATTGAAGAAGTAGAGAAAAAACCCTCGTGTTTAGGTTTGAGAAAAGTAAATAAACACACACACCAACACGCACGCACTCACACACAATGGAACAACTGGAATAAGACCCTCTCGCGGAATGACAGAATCGGTGGGACCTGTTCGAGATCGCGATCAAAATAAACGGGAATCTTTCAACTAGAACGTCCGCAAAACACCAACGGGCTACCCAGAGGATCACGATTATCCACGGTTCCGTCGATCCCGGTGTACGTTCGCCGAGAAAATAAGGATTTTAACGCAAGCTGTTGTGATGTTTTGGGTTGCACGCGAGTGGCAAGAGCGGTTTCGCGTGCGTTCCACCGCTGCCAGCTGCGGAAAACGGCCACCCAAAGGACGCCGGAACGATTATAACAAACGAAAATTCACTTACCTGGTGCCTTGTTCGCGATTTTATTGAAACAAGTCGTGAAAACCTCGTATAAATGATGCATAGGTTCGTCGTCGCTAGCAGCCATCTTGATTCACTACTGACACCAACGACACTGCCCGGCTACCGAGAAACTTGTCAAAGGACGCGGCGGTAAATACGAACAACCCGGACCGTTACACCGGAGTTCTAAAAGATTAATCTCGTTCACAAGGAAAGCACGAATTCATTCGTTTGAAACATAAATACCAATCTCAGCCTTAAAATAATGATATAAATCTACCTGGCGTAGATAGAATTAATATAAAAGGAACAATGAATTTTTCCGTATCATCATTCTAAAAAAGGGGGCTATTAAATAAGAGCTTTCACCAGGAACATTTTAATCTAGAAAAATTGCGGTTCAATTATCGCCAATAAACACAACGAGGAGCTTTTATTTGTAGTACAAATAATAATATTTACTTTTAACCTGTAACCGGCCGTACAAGTCATTGTTACCGACCGTAACGTGATGTGCCATCTGTCGATCGTTATCCGCATTACAAGAAACCCAAATTGGGCGCCATCTACGAAATGAACTCCGAATCTTGTATTTATTAAATAAATTACTTTGGGATACATAACATTTTATTAGTTAAAATTGACTGTAATTAAAGTATTAATCTTTTCATAACATTAGAAAATAGTATTATATTTTGCCATTGTACTATTTCTAATGTGAGGTTTCCACTTATGTGGGCGGATGAGCTCTCGCATAGCACATGGAGATGGCGCCTCCATTAAAATAAAATTAATTCAAAATATTCTAGTTATTGATATTGGAATACCTTACATTTTATTGAATAAATTTTTCCACACTATAAGAAATTATTTATAGTACATATACATATACTGTATGAAATATGGTAGTACTAATAGTTTTTATTTAAAGTGAAACCGTCAAACATTTTTAAAATTATTATTATTTTATAACAGTAAGATTTAAAATTTACAACGTAAATTATTCCTAAAAGATAAAATTTTCTATTTACTAAAGGTTAGTAAAAACAACAAATTACCATATATTATAGAAGTTCTTGATTCTTCTTGAACGAAGTCTTGAACATTTTATTATTATCGGCTGGCAGAGTATGATGAGAGTAGGTGTTGGAAATGTACAAAAGTTAAGCAAAGATAAAATCGAATTTTGCAGGAATCTTCTTTTTTATGTACGTGTGTACATCATATTAACATGTGCTTTATACATAATATTAATTCCATTATAATCAACCAGCATATTATACATTTCTTTTGATCTTATCACTCAAAGAAATTAGCTATAATAAATTCTTTCATCGAATCGAGAGTTTATTTTACCGATTACGGTAGCAATAAAACTAAAACGTCCCTGAACTTAATAAGATCTGATATACATAGATCCCACATACGTATCTTCCAACTATAAAATTAATCTTGTAGATCGTTCGAAATTAAAGTGTAATTACCTGAATCAACATTAATATTCTTTCTATACTTTAACTTTGCGTGTCATTCGTTCGTGAATAACTCAACGAAGTCCTCTTTTTTCCAACTTCGATTTGGCACTTAAATATTTACCTGTTTACAATATATTCTCTGCGACGAGGAAAACAATTGGCATTTTGTGTGTACCCTGATTAGTCCCAACCATGTCGTCGTGTAAGGAGACCAGAAACAATACTGGGATTATGCCCTGGTATTATGATATGACCTTAGAAGATACGAACTGGATAATTACCAGTTCCTTTATGATATTTACGATGCAAACTGGTACTTTCTTACCTTATAGTTTAAATGTTTTTGGTTTATCATTACAGAGGTCGTTGAAAACTTGCAGGATTTGGTATGCTGGAATCCGGATGTGTTTCAATCAAGAACGAAGTGAATATTATGATGAAGAACGTTGTCGATATCGTCTTAGGAGGTATTCGTATAAAACTATTGGGGAACGCTTATTAATTATTAAGCAAAAAGGCCAGCGTTAATTAGTTACTTAATAATATTTAGGACATGAAATTGAGGAATACTATTAATGATAATCCTTCATATAATTAATCTATTGAATTAGTCAATTTTATCTGCTTTTTAGCTCCGCATATTCCCTGACTTTCTAAGAGTAATAATTTTTGGTAATAATAGCTTGTAAATATTTACTTTTGTTTGAACACCACGGAGCTAGCGTAGAGATGAAAACATGCAATTATACTTCCATCTTAAAAAATGGAATTCCATTTCTTTTTCATTCCATTCAATCTTATAATCTTGTACAAATTTTTCTTTCTATGGTTCCAATTCAAAGATGGTGTAAAACCAAAGGCAAAAACGTTTTTTTATTGGGTGTGAACATTTCCCATTTCGAATGAACGCTTTTCATTTTAATCCAAAAGATTCAATGATTCTAGTGATTACTTTTTATGAGGTTTGACGTATTGGATTTTTGGATATGCGTTTCAATTCGGACGTGGACCGCTGAGAAATGGATTTATGTCTTTCGGAGATTTCTGTATTGATCCCGAAGTGGATGATCCTTTAAAAGGGGCTGTATACGCTGCTTTTATCTTTCAATTATCCTTCGCTACCACTTCCACGACCATAGTAAGTGGAGCTATGGCTGAGAGGTAACTTAATGATGATTTGTTGTTGTATGAAGTGGAGTACCAACGTTGTAAATTATAGATGCAATTTTAAAGCCTATTGCATCTTTAGTCTTCTGAACACGATTATATATTGTGTCCCTGCTGGCTGGGTGTGGGCTGAAGATGGTTTTCTAAGGCAGCTGGGAGCTGTCGATATTGCTGGGTCCGGTCCTGTACATCTAATCGGTTAAGTATAACTTGATGAATGTCCAGTGACGTAGTGTACACACAGTCATCAATCTCAACTGTCTGAGATTGGTATCAGAAAAATCCTTAGATTGGTTATAAAGTAGTTGATATTTACTTTTGTAGATACGCTACACTTGGCTACACTTGCCTAGCATTATTATTTTTGCTTGGTTCTTGTATTTAAGGAAATATGAACTAATCTATAACCAATCTAAGGACCTTTTTGACCCCAACCTCAGACTGTTGACATTGATCACTGTATATGTTTATAGAGGCAGTTGTGGGTAGTTGCTTTTCTAAATGTGTTTACTTTATGAAAAGAAAAGTCGACCATTCCAAAATGTTTATTTCTGAAATATAGTGTTAAAGTTTTGCATTTTAAACTATTTAAGAAAACTAAAACGTATCTCTAAGGACGTGTGATGGGACGACTTCCAGCAACTCTGGTATCACCGCTTGCAAAAATATAGGACAGTTTTGCCCATTAAATCCAGTAGGTAACAAATAAGAATCAATTTTAAGAAATCACCCAAATATTTACCGCAAATCGTTGATATCTTCTAACGAACATCCCGTGCAGTTTGTTTTTAAAACTGTACATTAACGTCATACGCACAGAAAAATTATCAACTTTCACAATTCATTCCTTTGTTTATAGCACCGCAATTTAGGATGTACTGTTGCGGAATATATTAATTGCCTTGAATATGTTGTCAACGTTAGGCTGTCTTGAACTCTGGCATATGAACTACAAGAAAACCTTTTCTACCATTCTCAATTTTCTTTTAAGTTACTCTGCATAGAAGATAAGTATGATATGGTATGATACTAAATGCAAATGTGAGTTTATTAAATAGCTCCCTCTGTATGGAATTACCACTACTATTGCTACTCTGTTACATATTTATTGAACCTGGAAAATATATCAACTAAAACGTTAGGTTTTAGCGGTATTGCTGAGGATGGTAACGTCGTCGCCGAAATACGTATATAGTTTGTATATATTTATGCGGTATGGAGTGTATTTTAAGGTTCATTAAGCGTGAGTGACGCAGTTTCAAAAGTGTTTCCGTAATTGTAGTATTTACTTTACAATTATTTGCTATACAATAGGTAATCATATGCTTAATCTCTATATAAAATTTAGGTTTGTACTGAATAGTACTCTAAGTTATTGAGTATTTTCCTCAGAACCTCCAAAATTGACTTTTGTTCGTCATAGCATTGGATACGTTAATTTTGCGAACTAATATATTTTAGACTCTTCTTCTAGCATGATTAGGTACATAGTAATGATCGCGCTGTAATAGATGGTTCCAGATATGTTCGATTGAATAGAATCAAGGCAGAAAACTCCTCAATACAATCTTCGAAAGCCGATCTTTCCTATGCTGATATTCTGCCACCAGACATTGTTTGAATGCGTGGTTACTTTCTCCTGCATTAAGATGGATATACTTCTGATGAAGTACGCCATGTCTGTGGGCTTTTAAAATCGAGGTCATTTTGGATAAATACCAGAGTTCATCGGTAAAGTAGATCGGAATCTCAATGCATTAAAAAGTGGTACAATTAAAGGCCTTCTCTGGTTTGCGAATAAAACAAAAATTCAAAATGTTTTAAGTGATCTTTGAAATCAGAATTGCTATTCGGATCCCCGGCCCAAGGGATATCAAAATCCAGAATTTTGTTATATTGAGCTGAAGCTATTTTATGAAAATATATCTTCATCTCAGTTTACCAATCTTAATCTTAATTTACCAAAATTGTAGACTTAATATCTTTTGAATGTGCAATTCTGTTATGCATAATATTCGGATTGTATCGATAGATTTTTGCAGTCATATTTACATCCGTAAGTTATAAATGCTCGCTACTGAATAGAACATTACACCATCTCTAAGCAGACCAATTTTCATAATTATAAGTTGCCAAGTTAAGTATCAGCAGTTTTGAACCGTCTTAAGGTTCTGACACTTTCTACTATAATCTTTGCTGAATCACCTCTTTTCATTTATTCTCAAGCTTTCTTACGCTTTGTTAAATATGATTTCCTGTTAATCTATACAGTGGTTCAAAGTTAGGTGTTTACCATCGTTATAAACTTTTCTTAATACATACAGGTGGTAGCGCCGCTTTTGCAGCAGCAATAATGCTTGGGCCCAGAATAGGAAGGTATGACAACGGTAGAGCATCCTTACCACTGGGTTGTCCAGTCAATGCTGTTATGGGTCTCTTCGTATTGTGGTGGGGATGGTTAGCATTTAATTCTGGAAGTACATACGGGGTAAGTACTTTGCAAGAAGTGTTTTAAAAACTCCTACAACGAATGTATTGGAAGTTGAGCGGTGAAAAATGGCAATACGCTGCTAGGGCTGCAGTGATGACCATGATAGCATCTTTTGGGGGTGGTTCAATTAGCATAGTCTACTCTTTGATTAGAAATCGCACTCAAATCGATGTGATGGATATTATAAACGGCATTTTGGGGTCGTTGGTGTCCATAACTGCAGGTTGCTTCCTTTATAAAGGTAAAATTTTCTAATAAATACTTCGCTCGGCGAGGCTTTAAATGAAGGTGATTTTTTTTGTATTTTGCAAGCATGGCAAGCCTTGGTGGTTGGAACTTTAGGTGCCCTGTTAGTCTGTATCGCAATGCCTGTTATAGATGTGGTAAGTAACTTCTGATATCAATATTAATGTTAAAGTCAGTGAAAATGAAAATGTCAATGTCAATTTTAAAGACAAAGCCAATGTTAATGAATTGTCAGTGAAAATGTCAATGTCAAAGGAAATGCCAATCCCGATCTCAATGTCAATTTTAATGTTAGTAGTTGCAGATTTGTTGAAAAAATATATTTTATTGTTACACTAAGGCACTCCGTCAGTGTAAAAAGATTCATCCAAATCTGATTTTGTCGGTGTTTCCAAAAATACCGTTTTGTTGGAGCAGCAGCATTTGAAAACTTCTCTTCAAAATCTAAAAGAAAACTGTGCATAATCTACATCCGTAAACATAGAATTATAAGAATATAATTAGACTTATTGGAATGGGGGAAAAGTTATTTCGTTTTTTGTGAACTAAATTTAATTTAACGATATAAAAGACATAAAGATAATTAATAGTCAAAATATAATTCATTATGTTCGCTAATTTTCTCTCATTGGGATTCTCAATGTCACCATTCTGCTGGTTTAGAGGAGATGAACTCACTCACATCTTTCTTCTACATGCACGACATTAACAAAAACAGTCTCAGCGAGAAAGGGTGTCATTGACCTAAAAAGGTAACAATCGGTCGGTGGTACGACCGCGGTCTAGGATGGATGTGATAGCAACTCCATTCCAACAAATTCTTTTAGTTTCTGTAGAGTTCTTCGGGTAGTATGCGGCCATTTGTCGGCTAATGCGAGGTATATTTCTCTTAAAACTGCATATACTCGACCCAATTGCTTGCAGTGTAGTTCGGAGCTTAACGCCGTACCTTTTGGTACCATTCTGCTTCAAAGCATTTGCGCATGACTACAGGTTTTGCAGATTGTCCGCTGGTTAACTACTGATTTGTATTGTTTTGATTACGAAGGTAGATCCACTTTTCGTCGCACGTTACAATTGGTCGATAGAACTTGGCAAGAAATTGATTACAGATTGTCACTCCTCCCTGTGTCCGTAGTGCGGTCAATTCATGACATCTTTGCATAGTCTGTTTACCTTCCCGATTTTATGAAGACATCCATCCATTGTCCATCGCGAAGGGCCGAGCTCCTGTAACAATTATCGCGTACTGGAAGTCGAAGTGACCTCAATTCTTTGCTGAGTAACCTCTTGGTCAACGATAAAAGGTCTTCCGGAATGTCGTGCCGAAGATTTGTTTGACCATTCCTGAATTTTTTATACCAATTTTGTGCAGTCCGATGTGAGATAACATCTCGACGTCAAACTTTAAGGAATATACGACCGGTATCAACAGCGCTTCTGCCTAATTTCCAGTAACGATGCAAAATTGGCAACATATTTGTATTGGACATTGTTGGTTAACAAAAAGTGTTTATATATATATCAATAAAATCTCAATATAACTTAGTTACACAATCTTACAACAATTAATGCATAGCATTAATAATACCTTTTATTTTTGAGAGTTTTATAAATCCAAAATCTATCAACAAAAAAAAACGATAAAGTTTTTGCTCCACCCTAACATAAAAGTCAACCAATAACAGCTGTGGTTTAACAGTGTGAGAAAAGCCGTCTAGATAAAATCTAGTTTATTTAAGAATTTAAAGTAAAGTAATGGTAAACTGTTTTTAAGCCATCCGTTAGATTAAGAAATCTTTATTTTATGTCACAACCAATCAAACCTTTCATATTCTTCATAAATTTTTACTAACAACATTTTAACTGCAAAAACTATTAATAACTGACTTCCATCAAGTATACATCAGTGTTTTTCTAAATGCATCTATTCTATGCCTGAATGTATGCAATTATAGGTAAGAATATTTTTAGCTTGGAATAGATGATCCAGTAGGAGCTAGCGCAGTTCATGGTGTTGGCGGAATTTGGGGTAATTGTTAGAGCATATTTTTATCTAATTGGATTAACGCCTGAATTATTTTTTTGGAAATCCAAAGGTGTTTTGGCCGTTGGGATATTTGCAGACAATCCAGAGCCGTTGGATACTACGCAGGGTCGCAAAGGTCTAATTAACGGTAAGTTAATTTACTATTAAGAAGTATTTGCCCTAAAAACTCTTTAGGATCCTAAATGCTTAATAAATGATTTAACTCCTTCAAATTTTGTTTTAATATGGAAAAACAAAACTAATGGAGGTGGTGGTTGGTATCTTCTGGGCATACAATCCTTATCCTGTTTATGTCTAGCCACATGGGGCGTATGCTCTTGCATGATTTTATTATGGATGATCAACAAAATCGTTTGCATCCGCATGGCCGTTCATGTCGAATTATTAGGCGCAGATCTGACAGAACATCGCATAAAACATGGACAAGTAAGCTTGAACTTGACGTAATCCATACCCATACCAATTATATCATCGTCCATTTTATTTATTTCAAGGTAGGAGTCTCTAGAGCTATATCAGCTTTGAGACCTTGCATAGACACGAACGCAGTAGAAGATATAATAAACGTAGGCTTAAATCCCGCGCACAGTTTCAATTTGAACATCATGAAGGATCTGCAGCGCAGGAAGAAGTATAGATTTTCCAGGATCCTGATGGATATGACGAGAAATCGGAATTTCGGTATCAATAAGTATTGGAATTTGTTCCCGGGTAAAAAAGAAAGGAAGAAGGTTAATAGTAAGAATAGGAAGAATGGACAGGTCATAAAGCAGAAGAATAAGTTTGTTTTTCATGTGAATATACCTAAACCTTCCCTTGATAGCGGTAAAATCAGCAAGAATCCTTTACCATGGGTTGAATAATGTGGTGTTAGGTTAAATTAACAACTTTCAAGAATTCAATGTATAAATGTTATAACGAAAATACAATGTATATTTCCAATATTTTTTTACTTTTAATTATTCACCAACCAACAGGTATTTTATATAATTCAATATAATTCTCCAACCATTGAGATATGGGTTTGTAATACTCCAAGAGGGGTTTTGTAGAAATTTCCGTTTTACCAGTGACGATCTTCAAAGCCTCTGACCACGTTATACTGGCACCTTCTCGCATCATTGCCCTGAAAAATAACATTTCTCAAAAACTCCCTTAGTACGTTATAATTTTAAAATCAAAAAGGAAAAAACCGGTCTTCCTTTTTTTAAACAAAATTAACATCTACGTAACGGACACGCATATATAATTACCACAAGTATTTGCCGCATTTTTTGGAACCGTACATGTCACATCGATGTAGAGGTAACACCTGCGATTCGCCACCATCAGTAGCCTTGGGCCCGTATCCGCCGTACAAAGAGATTTCACAAAGTCCTTTGTAGATCTCCATTTGCAGGATATTACTCAAAAAATACCTGCGGGCATAATACGTGTATATATGTAGGTAACATACGCACAGAGAATGAACAAATGTACGATTACTAAAGCGAGAATAGACGCAGTATACTACGTGGTAATAGAGGAGTGGTAATGCCGCACGGAATTTTATTTAACTCCTTAATCCAAATGTGTAGGATGTCAAATTAATTAAATAAGTAATAAGAATAATGCAAATGTATTGGTGTTGGTATCGTCTTAATTTATTTATTTATTTTATTTATTTTATTTATTTTATTTATTTTATTTATTTTATTTATTTTATTTATTTTATTTAT